>AWUE01024250.1:0-55559 GCA_001974825.2 Corchorus olitorius
CAAAGGACTGTGTCAGAGGTGTTTGTGATGCAGAGGGCTGCCCTTGGTTTATCCTTGGGGCAATTAATAACAGGTTGCAGACATTTCAGTGTAGGAAATTCGAAGGAAAGCATGAGTGTATTGAGATTTATGAAAACCCAAGATTGAGCAGCAAAATCCTAGCAGGTTTGTTGGAGAACAAGATTAAGCTAAACCCATTTTTAAGTCTTTTGCAAATCAGAAATCTTGTTAAGGCAGATTATGGGGCTGAAGTAGCAATGTCAATGGTAAGAAGAGCTAAGAAGAAGATTATGGACTCTGTTGTGGTTAACTATGAAGAACAGTTTGCTGCACTTAATAGTTATGGCAAGGTTGTCATGGATACTAATCCAGGATCTACTGTGAAGATGACAACAGTGAGAGAAAGTGATGATTCTCCACCCAGGTTTGAAAGGATGTACATTTGTCTTGGTGCACTTAAATTTGGTTTCATCTATGGTTGTAGAAGGTTTTTGGGGCTAGATGGGTGTTGGCTGAAAACTTTGACAGGAGGAGAGCTATTGTGTGCAGTTGGAAGAGATGGAAACAATCAAATGTTTCCAGTTGCATGGGCTTTAGTGGAAGATGAGACATACCTAACTTGGAAGTGGTTCATTGAACTTTTACAAGAAGATTTGCGTCACTTGAGTGATGGAAATGGCTGGACAGTAGTGACTGACCAGCACAAGGTATGTTTCCATATATTTGAGCTATATTTCATTTATTGTTCTTTGAGTCTTTTTATCTCTTGATTTTGAAGATTTCTTCTTAACTGTTTTGAAGGCTCTTGAGAAAGCAATTACAGAACTCATTCCAGTTGCTGAACACAGATTATGTGCTCGGCATGTCTATGTTAATTGGCATGGTAGAAAGCATACAGGAAAGGAAATGAGACAATGGTTCTGGAAAATAGCTAAGTATGGCACAGTGAGGGACTATGAACTCAACTTGGAAGCTTTGAGGGCAAAAAGACGAAAAAGCTGCCATTGACATTGAAAGCTATGCTGATC
The DNA here is from genome assembly GCA_001974825.2 of Corchorus olitorius. NCBI lineage: Eukaryota > Viridiplantae > Streptophyta > Magnoliopsida > Malvales > Malvaceae > Corchorus > Corchorus olitorius. The sequence continues at coordinate 1,029 of AWUE01024250.1, forward strand.
CAAGGCAATGGTGTAGAGCTTTTCACAGACCTGATTCCATGGTTGAAGTTGTTGATAATAATTTGAATGAAGCATTCAACAAGACTTTGTTGAAAGCAAGAAGGTTGCCCGTAATATCCTTATTTGAGCACATTAGAAGAGACATGATGAAGAGGATTGTTAAGAAAAATGAAGAATGCAGCAAGTGGAAAGATGGACTAGGTCCTAGGATCTGGGAAAGCATCAATAAAGGATCTAAAATTGCTCAGAATTGCGTTGTTCATTTCAATGGTCAAGATGGTTATGAGATAGACCATGGTGGGAGAACTTATGTGGTGAGGCTACAAGATAAAACATGCAGCTGTAGGAGGTACACCTTAAGTGGAATCCCATGTGCACATGCCATTTGTGCAATCTGGAATAGAAGGGGCAAAATTCAAGACTATGTCAGCAGTTGGTATTCCCAGAATGTGTATATGCAAGCTTACTCGAAGGCCATTCAACCAATGCCAGGAATCAAAGATTGGCCTGCTGGACAAGGGGAGAGAGTTTAACCTCCAAAATTTGAGAAGGGGAAGCCTGGCAAACCTGTTGCAGCAAGAAAAAAAGGCCCAAATGAGCCCAAAAAGACTCATCCGAAGCCCAAAGATCCATCTAGCATGTCAAGGAAGGGTATCATTATGACATGTTCAAAATGCCATAAAGAGGGTCACAACATAAGAGGGTGTAAAGACAAGGGCAACGAGGTAACTTTCCACTTTTTTGTCTTTTAGCTCAACAAAATTTATTATTTAGACCACTAATGCTATTTTATATATAAAGACCACTAATGTTATTTATCTCTTCTTTCTTTTTTTCCCAGTCAACTGAAGCTGCCTCTCACCCACAAGAATCTGCAAACCCAACCCAAAACAGTGCTGCATCTGAGATGGAACATCCCACTTCTGCCCAAAACTCGACCGCAACAACAGATGCAACAACTGCAGAAGAACATTGCAGAACTTCAACTAGGCCGACAAGCAAAAAAAAGAAGAATCCTCAGTCTCACTGCTCTTCTTCAGCTGCTATTTCAGTGAGTATAAACCTCTCTTCAAACCCTGCCTCTGTAACTGTAGGTTTGAACACTAACTCAGCTGCATCTGGTGCTGGAAATGCTGAGTCATCTGCATCTTTAGTTTTCCATGGACCAGAATCTGTTTCTGCTACTCCTACATCTGCAAATGCATCTTCTAAATCTAGCTTAGGTGGTAAGAGGAAAAACGAAATTCTGGTGTTGTACCTAAAAAGAAAACTAGGTTTTCTGTGATGGATGAGAGTGGCAGAATCCTTAATGTTAGCGGTGAAAGATCAAGCCCTGCATCTCAAGAGAAATATGCTAATGAAAGGCCTGTAACAGCATCATCTCTCCAGCGTGCTGCACAAAACAAATTTAGGGCTAGAATGGAAAGCTTGAAGATCAAAGAAGTAAGTATAAACCTTCAAATGCTTAACTTGTTTCTAGGTTATAGGCTTCACCTGTCTAACATGCTGTCTCTTGTCAACTTTTTTATGTTTAGGGGAATCTGATTCCAAATCAAGCAGAGGGGAATCTGCAACTTAAGCCAACTCAGGATAGTGGAAGGCCAAGTTTGATTGCTAAGGGGAAAGATAAAGTTTGAAAATGTAATTTAGTAGGTTTTGTAATAAAGTTATGGAAATATTACTTTTCATGGATATTTGTATTTACTAACTGTTGTGTTAGGTGTACCAAAAATATTGCCTTTTGATGGATATTTATTGGCCTGCTGAGCCTCTTAATTATATTGTTTTTCATAATGCAACTAAACTTTTTGTTGCAATCAATATTTTTTTTTCTTTCTCATATTTTACCAGAATGCAAGCTAAATGAACTTTTTTGTACAATCTTATTTTGATTAATATTAGCATTACTAAGGTAATGCATTCAAGGTACAAGTTGGGTGGGCATTTTTCGACCCCAATACAATAAGACCTAAAACTACACACAAGCAGATAACAATTATTTTCATCAAATTTCTACTTCTTTTGTCAACAATTCTCTTCAAATTACAGACTTCATTCTTGAGGATGAAATTTTCTTGCACTAATTCACACTCCAAGCATACCACAGCATTTTCTCTTAACTCCGCAACTTCCCTCTTCAGGACCCTAGATTCATTCACCAGCAATTTTTCTCTGTTTTTCAGCTCCAAGATAATTTCCCTTGCTCTATCAGGGAATTTGGGATCATGCCACTCATGAAAATCACAAAACCTTTCATCCTGGCATATTTATCAAAAAAAAATATTATTGAATAATTAAATTAACTATTTCCTAGCCAAAAATTCAACTTCCCTTCAAACTTACCCTATAATACTTGCAACCATAGAATCGTCTTCCAGGATTTTCATCAGTCCATGAAGTCCATCTTGGTGCTTTCACCCCATAATAACAGAAAATAACATCTCCTTCATAGTCCCATTCCATTGGGTAGCAAGCAGATATCAGCTTATAACCCTTGGAATGAGAACCGATTCTTCTATTTTGACTTCCATAAATGAAAAAGAAAAACAGATTTGCTCAATGAATCTGCTCAAATCAATTTGTTGAACCAAAATAGGGCAAAAACCTACCTGGAACTACTCGAACTCATGGAAATCGCTTAGATCCAGTAGCCCTCAACCAATAAGAGAGAGAGAGCACGAAAATACCTACAAGTCTCAATGATTTTTTGAAGAAATAGAAAGGAAAAATCTTGGGAGAAGAAGTTATCGAGAAGAGGCAGAAGAGAAGAGCTTGAAGAAAGAGAAATATGAATGATAATTTTTCTAGGACAAATTTATTCAAAACGGTTAAAAGCAGAAGGGTATATTGGTAATTTAATAATTATGTCCACGTTGGATGACAGAAATTAGGGCTTAACAGCGCGTGTCATACAATCGCGCAGGGCCGTCAGAAATAGGACTGAATTGAGCAACCGTTCAAAGGTTTAGGACCAAATTGAGCGCTCGCTCAAAGGTTTAGGACCAAATTGAGCATTTAGCCCATATGAGACCAAATAACACTTAAAAGATAGTAATTCGTAATTTTGTATGAACTATTTTGGTCTCATCAGATACCCCCACACTTAGCTTCTTGCTAGTCGTCGAGCAAGAGCAGAGATAACAAGGAATATCTTGCAAATACTAGTGTGCTTAGAAACTTATGCAGCACATGCAAACACATTAGTTTAAATCAATTTTGAATGCTAATGACATATGAAAGATACTGAGGATACTACATTGAATTGTAACATAACATCAGACAATCACTTCATACATAAGCATACTCATCAAAAGCCATCTCGCTCACCTAAGACTACTTTCTATGGTGAAACTCACTCAAAACAATGTTTTAAGAAGTACAATATGCAAGAGTAAAAGTTAGAAGGACTTTCAAGGGTGAAACAAATTCAAAAGGTAAAGAATAAGAAAAATAGAGCTAAGCATTTTTCTTGAATTTTCACTAAGTGCATACTACAACTCTTCTTCTTTTTCACTTCTAAGCTTTCATTTGCTTTGAAAGTGTGTTCTCATTGGAATCTTTTCACTATATGGCACTCTTCTGTTTTTGGTGCATTAAGAGAGACAATACCTTCTCATCTCTATACCATGCCTCTTATCCTCTTTATATTCATCCATATTTCTCCATTTTCCAGAGTGACAGCTATGGTAAGATCAAAAGTATCTCTTTTCCTCTTATATCTCATTATACATCCCCCCACACTTCTTATTTGCACTATTTAAGATCTTTGATTTCAATGCTTTTACACTAGCTCACAACAGGGTAAACTCATTGATTTCATTCTTTTAGTATTATTGAATAGAGTAAACAAGGAAGAAGGCTTTTAAGGTTCAATTGGGTATCAAAGGATATAAAATAGGGTCAACTTCTTTTCATTGGGTGCACAAACAAATGCCTTCATCATTTCCCTACTCAAGCATAAGTAATAAAACAATATGGACACACTCTTTTGTAAAAGATTTTATATAAGGTTCAAAAACTCACAGGTGTGTACCTAATTAGCTTCTTCAAAGTATACTTGTCCATAAAGTATTGTATGAAATTAGGTTATAATAAAACATAGTATCCTTAGCATTCTTAACATGCTTCATATCATTCATCATTAAATCCAATCTGCAATGTATGTATGTATATTTTTGGGTTTTTATTCTTTTTATGTTTTATGCATACTAACTATGAAAATTTAAAAGCAATCCTAATATCACATTTAATCTACTAAAACAACAACCTTAGTCAATTAAAAGTAACAATCTAAACTAAAGCAACAATCCTAACTATCTAATCTTAAAACTATATCTAATTCTTAAAACTATCGTAACTATCCCCCCACACTTAAATGAAACATTGTCCTCAATGTTTAACAATCAAAGCATGTAAATGATGCAAACGAAATTGATAGAGAATGAAGTTGAGGGTTGCATACCTTGGGGCGAGATTCCTCTTTGATTGCATTAAACCAAGAGCAAAATTAACATAAAAGGGGAATGGGAATAGGGTAAAACTTAAAAGTTCATTAAAAGAAAAGTACATGAAATTTAAATTCTAATCCTAATTTGCATAAAAGTAAACTAAGTCCTAAAATTGGTCTACTTGAATGTTGAAGTTGATCAAGGAGTTGAGTCCTCAGTAACCTCTCCACTTCTCGGTAGTGAAGGTATTTGAGAGTTACAATCCTCATCAGAATCATATGGTTTAGGCTTCTCTTCTTTTTCGATTGGAAATCCATCATTATCTATGAGACTATTCTCATATTTGATATACTTCTTATAAGCTCGTCTAGCACGTCGCCAAATCTCATTAGAATAAACATCACGATTCCAATCATCCTTCCAAATATTCTCATCAAGCTGAAGTCCTTTCTTAGCTCGATGTTGAGCTATTAGGATTTGGATTTTCCTATCAGGTTCATAGCCATAAGCTTTGGCCAATATTTTATGGCATTGCTTCTTGGTTAAATATCTTCCATCAAAGTATTCTCCATAGTCTTCACCATAACTCATGCAAGCATTATTGTAATCTTTTCGAACCTCCTCATGGTCTTTGATAAAAGGATCTTTAAAGTTAAAAGGTTCAAAACCAGTGAAAGGCATGATCTTCTTATCCTTATGATCAGACCAAAATGATGCATGTTTTTATGGTCATTTTCCTATGCTTTTGAATGTATTTGTGTTAGATTTTACCTTATAATGCTTACATTTGTGATTGTAGGTGTTGAAGAGGTAGAATGTGCAAATATGTTGATTTAGGCACTTTTTGGAGCTATTTTGATTGATTTTTGGCACAAAGGTTTTTCATGGATTTTCTTGGAAGAAATTGGAGATCTCGTGTTCGTGAATGAAGAATCTATGGAGTCAATTTTATGCCAATTGAAGTCAAAAAGTTGAAAGCTACAAAGTTCCAAAGCAAAGTAGTAAGAATAATTCAAGTTGCAAGAAGACATGTCGAGCCACCAAGAGGACATGGATGATCAGGCTTAAGACCTGGGTGCTTAGGCCAACCAGGTGGGTGACCAGCGGGAGTCGGGGCCCTTGTCAGCACGCGCAATCAGCCACTTATGGGTGTCTTTATGCTGAAGCTTCTTCCTTTCTTTCCAGATTTGGAGTCAGTTCGGGAAAACAGCCATAACTTTTGATCCAGAACTCCAAATGAGGCGTATGAATATGCGTTGGAAAGCTAACTCCGAGAGCTACAACTTTCGTGTTTTGGTCGAGACCCAGTTTTGCCGTTATCATGGACAAAAATGCCCCTGAAGTTTCTGCAGACGTGCTGGACCTAGAAAAGCCCATGAATTCAAGCCCAAGTTGATATGATTAACCTAATTTCGGTATTTGGAGATAGCCTAGACCTGGAGGACGAAATTCCACTCAATTGGAGGAGGTTTAATGAGCTTAAAAGTCTATTTTGTCCTAGGTTAAGTTTGCCTTAAGTCTCTAGTATAAATAGACATCTTTTCTCTCTAGAAAAGGGGGTTAGACGAATTTGGAGAGCTAAGGAGGAGCCGTCGACCAGCCCCTATCTTCCTAGGTTTTTCTATTCATTTTTCTTTTGATGGCTACTCAATTCATAAGTAGCTAATCTTTTATTTCTCCAATGTAGTGTCTTATTGATCTCTTGACTTTTTATTTATGGGAAGACTTTTGTTCTTTATAATTTGATTTTCTATTTGAATATGTTTCTTATCCCTATACTTCATCTTATGTGTTCATGTTTTGATGGATTTGGAGGCCTACTTATCTTGATAATTATGAATGCTAATGTTAGATTCAAGTTGGCTTGAATTAAGCTAATGTTGGTCCAAGTGACAATTGTTAATTCTAGGTCTAGGTTCAATGGGATTATCAAACCTTGTTGAGATCTATAAGCCGAATTGGAAATAGATGTAGATGAGTTTGGTATTGATTTATCATGCATGCGGAAAAGTAGATCTTAATGCTTGCTCTATGATTCTTCCTAGGGGGATGCTTGATTAGAAACAATAGAAATTAGTCTTGGCAAAGATGCGGACGAAGTTTTATTAGCATGTTGGAGGGTTGAGTATTCCTCTCCTATACCAATTATTCAAGTGGGGTTGTTTAAGATATTAGGGAGATTATTTTATTCTAAGGAAAGTTGAAGCCTACGTCTTAGAATATATACTGCTTTGGAATAATTTATGATGCTTAATTTATTGACAATTAATATCAAACTCATGATTTGTGTCAATGATCCATATCAATCTAGTCAAGAGTGAAATTGATTATATATTGGAGGCTGTTTTATATAGTTTGTTACTTGATTTATTTTGCTTCTAGTTTGTTTTGTCAGTATTAATTTAGACTATTTGATCTCAACTTTCAAACTCCTTGTTTTAAACACAATAGATTAGTAAAGAAGTTATCCTCTCTCTCTGTGGATTCGAACCCTACTTATCCTAGCTATTTAGTTAAGTTTTGTGGGGATTTATCTTGTGATTGCTCAACGACTCGATCACCTTATTTATCGCAAAATCGACAATTGTAAATTAGATTACCTTCAAAACAACTTCGTTTATGCATCAATTATCAATCATTTCATAAAGAAATTAAGAAAAAATTGAAATAAAAACAAGAGGGTTATCGACATACCTTATTGGAAGAGTTCTCGATGACTAGATGTATTCTTAGACTCCATGTGTATGTCCGACACAATTAGGTTAAAGTATGCTTATATAGGGACTCCCTAGAGGTAATATATCACTTATATACTAACACTAGGTCGGTTCATATAAAGCATGTGACAAAATTAAATCTAGAAGCAAGGGTAGTCGGCTATGCATACATCTTAGGTCTAATCGGCCTAGAACTAATATGTTTGCATAGATCAACTAATCTAGTTGTGATTGATTCAAATCTACCCTTGAATTCCTCCAAAGATAAACTTGAAACTCCAACTTCTAGACTTGATGAACTTGATAGTCTTCCCAAAGATTCAATCTTCTTTCGTCGGCCCTAGATGATCAATTAGACTTGCAATTGACAACCTAAGATCACAAGAAACACAACTAGATAATCACTATCTAATTGTTTGCTAGTACTCTACAAGATTGAAGAGATCATAAGTATGTTCAAACTAAAACAATGAAGCTAAATTCTCAAAAGAACTCTCTTTGATTGAAAAACTCAACTTGATTACAAGAGGGGGGGTCGATGCCCTTATATAGGCAAAGGGGTCAACCAAAATAAGAATATAAAGCCTTATAGGCGGTTTACAGAAGACTTGGGCGGCACACATAAAGGAAAGAACAAGGAAAAAGCCTAATCCAAGTCCAACTAGGAAAAATAAATAACAAGACATAATTAAACAAGGATTGGACTTAGTCAAACAACGCCCAATCCTATTGTCATCTAAATATAACAATAAGCTAATCTAAGATAGAATAAAGCTCACAATGGCCGAAATAACACATTTAAGCTCTAAGTCATATCGATTGCAAGTAAAGTGATGATCTTGGAATCAATGGATGAATGCTTGCTCAAATCATCACCAAAGCTCTTCAATTGTGCATCAATGACTTTCATATCATCTAGATGACTTTGAACGAGGCCCATGAGTGAATCCTTGAATCTTTTAGCTCTTGCTCTTTTCATTGGACCAATAGGCATCTTTAATGGATCAAATGGCATCTTCTTGGTGCTTGGAATATGCTCAACGATATCTCCATCATCTTCATGCTTCTTCGTGCTTCCTTGCACTCCATGCTCATCCTTTCCATGATCTCCATTGTTATCTTCAAGTCCAGGATAAGCCCTTGGCGCATCATCCCCTCCCCGTTGAAAAGGATTCGTCCTCAAATCTGCATCATTATCAAACAAAGACAAATCAGCAACACTAAAGGTAGCACTCACATTACCATACTCACTAGGAAGATCTAGCTTGTAGGCATTGTTGTTGATCCTCTCCAAAAACTTGGAATGGACCATCTCCACGGGGTAAAAGCTTAGACTTTCTCTTCTCAGGAAATCTCTTTTTCCTTAGATACAACCAAACCCAATCTCCAGGCTCAAAGATAACTTCTTTGCGCCCCTTGTTAGCCATCTTCTTTTCAATGTTTGCTCTAACCTTCTCACGAAGTACTCTAATATATTCGGTCTTCCTTTTACCATCCATGTCAACTTGCACACTCAAAGGTAAACTCATCAAATCCAAAAGAGTTAAAAGATTAAAACCATACTCAATTTCAAAAGGTGAATAACCGGTAGTACTATGTATGCTTCTATTATATGCAAATTCAACATGAGGCAAACAATCCTCCCAAGTTCTTAAGTTCTTTTTAATCAAAGCTTTAAGCAAGGTAGATAAAGTCTTATTAACAATTTCAGTTTTTCCATCAGTTTGAGGTTGACAAGTTGTTGAAAACATTAACTTAGTACCTAACTTAGCCCATAAGGTTCTCCAAAAGTGACTTAAGAACTTAGCATCTCTATGAGAAACAATGGTTCTAAGCATTCCATGCAATCTAAAAATTACCCTAAAGAACAAGTTAGCTACATTAATGGCATCATCGGTCTTAAAACATGCAATAAAGTCTTAAAACATGCAATAAAGTGTGCCATCTTTGAAAACCTATCAACCACAACAAAAAACCGAATCTTTACCTCTCTTCGAACGAGGCAAACCTAACACAAAATCCATGCTAATGTGTGTCCATGGTTCATGAGGAATAGGCAAAGGAGTATACAATCCATGAGGTTTAGATGTAGATTTAGCTTGTAAACAAACAATACAACTAGAAACATGCTTTCCTACATCATATCGCATCTTAGGCCAAAAAAAGTGTTCATGCAAGATCGCATATGTTCTATCAACACCAAAATGACCCATCACACCCCCTTCATGCGATTCCCTCATATGCACATCATGCAAAGAAGAAGAAGGAATACATAACCTAGATTCTTTAAACAAAAATCCATTATGCATATAATACTTCCCAAAACCAGATTTAGCATATGCTTTATAAATATCACCAAAGTAAGCATCCAAAGCATACAAGTCCTTAATAAACTCAAATCCTAGAAATTTAGATTCAAGTGTGGAAAGTAACACATACCTCCTTGACAATGCATCAGCCACAACATTCTCCTTACCTTTCTTATATCGCACCACATAAGGAAAACTCTTTATGAACTCCATCCGCTTAGCATGCCTCTTGTTCAACTTTTCTTGGCCTTTCAAGTACTTCAAGCTCTCATGATCCGTGTGAATCACGAACTCTTTAGGCCACAAACTGTGTTGCCACGTTTGTAATGCTCTCACAAGAGCATACAACTCCTTATCATAGGTTGGATAGTTCGATGCAGCCCCATTCAATTTCTCACTAAAATATGCCACGGGCTTTCCTCATTGCATCAAAACAGCTCCAATTCCTACATTGATGCATCACATTCAATCTCAAAAGTATTGTTAAAGTTAGGCAAAACAAGCAAAGGAGCATTAGTAAGCTTAGTTTTTAAAGTCTCAAATGCTTCTTGTTGTTCTTGACCCCATTTGAATGGTGCATTCTTCTTCATCACACTTGTTATAAGTGCTGCCAAGGTGCTAAAGTCCTTAACAAACCTCCTATAAAATCCAGCCAAGCCATGGAATGATCTCACTTGACCAACATTGGTTGGAGTTGGCCAATCTTTGATGGCTTTAATCTTCTTTTCATCAACTTCTATACCCTGCGCACTCACAACAAAACTAAGGAAAACAAGTCTATTTGTGCAAAAGGTGCACTTCTTAAGGTTAGCATACAACTTCTCAACCCTAAGTACATCTAACACACATCTCAAATGCTCAACATGATCCTTTAAGGTTTTGCTATACACAAGTATATCATCAAAGTAAACAACAACAAACTTACCAATAAAAGCTCTCAAAACATGCTTCATTAGCCTCATAAAAGTACTAGGTGCATTAGTCAATCCAAAATGTATAACTAACCATTCATACAATCCAAGCTTAGTTTTAAAGGCAGTTTTCCATTCATCACCCTCTTTCATGCGAATTTGATGATACCCACTCTTAAGATCAATCTTAGAAAATAAACAAGCACCATGCAATTCATCTAACATATCATCTAATCTACGAATAGGGTGACAATACTTAACTGTTATGTTGTTGATAGCTCTACAATCAACACACATTCTCCAAGTTTCATCCTTATATGGAACTAGCAACACAGGAACAACACATGGAGAAAGGCTTTTTCGCACATATCCTTTTTCAAGAAACTCTCCAACTTGTTTCTCCAATTCCATAGTTTCATCAGAATTTGTCCTATAGGCTGGCCTATTAGGTATTTGCGCCCCAGGGATGAAATCAATTTGATGCACAATCCCTCTAATTGGTGGCAATCCATTAGGAATTTCCTCAGGAAACACACCTGCATAATCACTCAAAAGAGAAACAATATTGCTTGGAAGTTCTCCAACCAAGTTGTTAGTACCCTTAGTGTATTTCTACATAAAAGTATGATTAAAACAGAATTCTCATGCAAAACACTCTTAATCTCACTCTTAGTAGCTAACATACACTCTTTAACAACTTTCTTAGAACTAACTTTCCTTCCCCCCAAAATAGCCCCTTTTGTGTTATCATCATCATGCAATTTAGGTTCTGTTTTACTCTTTTCTTTAGCCCTAAATTCACCTCTAATCTAGCAAAATCATCTCTCAATTTCAATTGATCTTTTAAAGCTTCTTGAGGTGATAAAGGAATTAAAGTGATAGGAATCTTACCGCACATAAAGGAATACTTGTTTGTCTCACCATCATGCTTCACCTTGTTGTCATATTGCCATGGCCTCCCAAGCAACACATGACAAGCTTGCATAGGTAGTATATCGCACAAGACATGCTCTTTGTACCTGCCCAAAGAAAGAGTAACCAAAACTTGTTTGTTAACCCTAATTTCTTCTATATCATTAAACCAACCTAAGCTATAGGGTTTAGGATGCTTAGAAGTAGGTAGTTGTAACTCCTTCACTAAATAAACACTAGCTATGTTTGTACAACTCCCACCATCAATGATCACACTACTAGGTTTCCCATTCACATAGCATCTAGTGTGAAACAAGTTCTCCCTTTAATTTTGAACATCCCCTTTCACATATGCACTTAAAGTTCTCCTATAAACCAAACTCTTAAGTGGAACTAACTCATCACCATCATCAATTGCCTCATCATTGTCCTCTTCATCATCACCTTCCCCACTAGTATCTAAGTCAAAATCCTCTTCTTCACTCAAAAGTTCACCGTGCTCATTAAAATACATCACCTTCTTGTTAACACAATCTATAACATAGTGACCAAATCCTTGACACTTAAAACACTTAATGTGAGTCTTAGATGATGAACTTGAAGAACTCTTTCAAGTTTAGGACTTACTAACCCCTTTTGCATCACCTCCTTCTCCTTGTATGGAGTTTTCTTTTCTTTCTTGTAAGGAGTTTTCCATGAGCTAGTTGATGATGTGAATCCCCTTTTGGCCACAGTATTCCTCTTCACTTGACCCTCGGCCTTCAAAGCATATTGCAACATCTCCTCTAAATCATAGTGTTGTTGCATCTCTACAATATCACCAATCTCCATATTCAAACCCGCAAGAAATCTAGCCATAGTAGCTTGAGGAACTTCTTCAATTTCAGCCCTAAACATCAACAACATTATCTTCGAATAGTACTCATCAACACTCTTAGATCCTTGCCTCAATGCTTGCAATCTTTGATAAAGAGAATTGATGTAGTACCTTGGCACAAACCTCTTCCTCATCGCACTCTTCAAATCAGCCCATGTGTCAATTGGTCTCTCCCTATTTCTCCTCTTAGATTGCACCAATTGATTCCACCAATTTAACGCATTCTCAACAAACTCAAGGATAGAAATTTGTACCTTCCTCGATTCGGCATAAGGATGACAGTCAAAGTACATGTCCAATTTCGATTCCCAATCCAAATAATCCTCTGGAACTCCCCTTCCATTGAACTTAGGAATTGTGTACTTGATGTTGTCTTTAGGCTCCTCTCTATCAACCACCCTTCTAGGCCGCAAGTTGTCCATATAAGCTTAACCTCCAACTTCTTGCTCCCTCAATCTATCTAATGGACCTCCCCTAGCAACTTGCCTTTGAACTTGAGGCTCCCTAGCTTCATCTCCCAATTCACCTTCCCTTGGTGGTGGTAATTGAGCAGGATTAGCCCTAGGATGATTTTAAGCTTGCCTTACTTGTTGAACTTCATTAGTTAAGGCATCCATTCGTTGCATTAGGGTTTCCATCATAGTAGCCAAGTCGGCCTCTTGATTCCCTCTTTGATTTTCTCCATCTTTTCTATCACTTTTTGTACCTACACAAAATGTTAGTATAAATAAAGAAAAATCCTCACAATTAGTGTGTGTGTGTGTGTGATTACCAACAAGTGCTCTCGTGTTTGCACTCAACCTATGGGTTGGCTGCCCTCTATCTCTCTTGATGATCTCACACAATTTCTGCCTTTCTCCACTCCTTTTAGCTTCAATAGGCCTAATAATGGAACAACTTGTAAGGATTACTTCGCTCTTCTCATGACCTACTTGAGGAACAAAGAATTAGTAGCAAAACTAGAGTGAATCAAAGGTAAGTGATCTTATAACCAAAACAAACCAATTTGCAGCATCCTTATGTCGATGTAAGTAGCTTCAATTTGCTGCAAAAAACACAATCAAACAACACAAATTGCAAATCACCCAATTCAAGCTTAAAATCCTATTTGTACCACTTATTTTTCAACTTGAAATTGATGAACTCCAAATTTGAAATCTTTCAAATTAAACTTTCTATTACAGCAAAAGCTTCCCAAAATCTCCAAACACACTTTCAATTCCAGACAATATTCTTCAATTAGGGCTAATTGCACAAAACAAGAACCTTAACCCCCTGCAAAAATCGATAACTTTTTTTGATTTTTTTTAACTTTCAATATTTTTCCCCGAAAGATCAAGATGTAAAAACACTAAATCTAAAATTTCAGCCCTTTCCAACCAATAACGAATGCAGAACAAAAATCACAAGTTTCTGGTCTAAATTTTTTTTTGATATTTTTCGATATAACCTTGATGTTTGAGGGATCCAAATCTAAAATTTCAAAGCAATCCGACCACTAATGAATCCACAACAAAAATCGGAAGTTTCTGAATTTTTTGAAAGATGGAAATTGCGATATGGATTATGATGGATGAAAAACTTGATGAATGATGAATAGAAGGATAGATTTACCGATTGAATGTGAAAACCTATGCTCTGAATACCAATTGATACGAATCTAGTTGGGATAGATTCAAATCTACCCTTGAATTCCTCCAAAGATCAACTTGAAACTCCAACTTCTAGACTTAATGATCTTGATAGTCTTCCCAAAGATCCAATCTTCTTTCGTCGGCCCTAGATGATCAATTAGACTTGCAATTGACAACCTAAGATCACAAGAAACAAAACTAGATAATCACTATCTAATTGTTTGCTAGGACTCTACAAGATTGAAGAGTATGTTCAAACTAGAACAATGAAGCTAAATTCTCAAAAGAACTCTCTTTGATTGAAAAACTTAACTTGATTACAAGAGGGGGGGTCGATGCCCTTATATAGGCAAAGGGGTCAACTAAAATAAGAAAATAAAGCCCTATAGGCGGTTTACACAAGACTTGGGCGGCACACATAAAGGAAAGGACAAGGAAAAAGCCTAATCCAAGTCCAACTAGGAAAATAAATAACAAGACATAATTAAACAAGGATTGGACTTAGTCAAACAACGCCCAATCCTATTGTCATCTAAACATAACAATAAGCTAATCTAAGATAGAATAAAGCTCACAATGGCCGAAATAACACATTTAAGCTCTAAGTCATATCGATTGCAAGTAAGGTGATGATCTTGGAATCAATGGATGAATGCTTGCTCAAATCATCACCAAAGCCCTTCAATTGTGCATCAATGACTTTCATATCATCTAGATGACTTCGAACAAGGCCCATGAGTGCATCCTTGAATCTTTTAGCTCTTGCTCTTGTCATTGGACCAATAGGCATCTTTAATGGATCAAATGGCATCTTCTTGGTGCTTGGAACATGCTCTACGATATCTCCATCATCTTCATGCTTCTTCGTGCTTCCTTGCACTCCATGCTCATCCTTTCCATGATCTCCATTGTTATCTTCAAGTCCAGGATAAGCCCTTGGCGCATCAAACTACATTGTGACACATGTATATTGAATCAATAAGAGTATAAATGAATAGAGTGAAACTTAGACTCGAATTCATGCTTGGTGATGTCCAATCTCGAAATTTGAAGAACATAATGAACCACATAGCACATGTGGTGAACCACATGGTTTACTTCTTGCAAATTTTGAGTGTGCATGGGAGAGCTTCGATGTGCTTGGTAGAATAAGCAAAATATGGTCTTAATAATCACAAATTAGCTTGGTTTGAACCCCTCCTCTTGGCGCATTAGCGCACATCACACTTCTTGTGCTGTGTCACATGAAACATGTACTTGCTCTTCTTTTGCTCTCTTTGCTTCATTTGAACCTAATATGCTTAAGATCACTCAAAAACATGTTAGTGCAGTAGGGGTGCCTCCCAATGAGTGCTTTTGTTTAATGTTGTTTGCTCGACTTAACCTTGTGTTCAATCTTGATACACAGGGTTAATCAAGTCAATGGCTTCAATACTTTTCATTTTATAAGGATCTATATAAGGTTTGAGTCTAATACCATTTACCTTGAATCCTTTACCAGAGAGATTATTTTGAAGCTCTATTGCTCCATGAGGTAGTACTTAGGGATGCAACCGGGTAGGGTACCCGTCAAATTTGAGCTACCTGTACCCTAACCCTATAATTTTCAAAGTACCCGAACCCTATAAATACCTGGGAAATTTTTCAATACCCCTACTCGAACCCTACCCTATCAAAATTAACACTACCCGTTAAATATTCGTTACCCAATAAGAACCCGTTAACTCCAAGTCAAAATAACAATTACAGAGCAAACATCACAGATCACAAAACACAAAGCAAGAAAAACAACACAGTATTAACTCCAAATTACAATCCAAAACACAAACAATACTCAACATTAATTTAAATTACAATCCAAAAAAACTTCAAACAACAAAATTTTTTTCCATCTCATTAGAAATTAAAACCATCTCCAGCTCATCAAATTCAGCACTTCTCTATCTTCAACACCAAAAGACACAAAGAAGCTTCAAATTCTGTACGTAACACTTACCATTGGACGACAATGAAGAAGAAGATCGAGATGTAACAGATCAGTTGAAGCCTTGACTGAAGAAGAAAGCGCCACGAAGGAGTAAGAAGCAGTGGCGTCGACGATGGTCAAAAGGAGGAGGATGAGTGAGAATGGTGAGCGACGGCTTGGAGAGAAACATAAGAAGTAGGTTTATTGAATCGTGAATGTAAGATGTGTAAGAATATCTTTAAATTTGGGTATGAGGGTTTTAATTGTATTTTTATTATTTTCATTACAAAGTAAAGACAATATATTGATTAAATATATTTGGTACTAATGTTAATCAAACGTTCTCTTTGGTATTGATGGTAATGTAAATATTTTTAATTCTTAGTTTTTAAAGAGGGAAAGGATTCGAATCACGTTAAAATCATATATATTATGTATTATACATAATTGGGTTCGGGTATCAGGTACCCAAGGGGTGTTACATGTACCCTACCCGAACCCGGGTCGGGTAGTGAATGGACTACCCGTACCCTACCCTAACCCTATAACATGGTACCCTAACCCTAAAAAATCAGGTCGGATAGCCCCGGGTACCCGAAAAATGCCTACCTGGTTGTATCCCTAGTAGTACTTTAGTAACTATAAAAGGTCCCATCCATTTGGTGTTTAATTTCCCTTGAAACAAATTTAATCTAGAGTTATAGAGAAGTACCTTTTGTCCAACTTGGAAGTGTTTTCTTCTGATGTGCTTGTTGTGCTACTTCTTTGTTTTCTCCTTGTATATTCTCGAACTCTCATATGCTTCACTTCTAATCTCTTCGAGTTCTTGCATTTGAAGCTTTCGATGTAGTCCAGCCTTCGCATAATCAAAGTTGCATTACTTGATAGCCCACCATGCTTTATGTTCCAACTTAACAGGCAAGTGGTATGGTTTGCCATAAACAATTTTGTATGAAGACATACCTAAGGGTGTCTTATAAGCTGTTCTATAAGCCCATAGTGCATCCTCCAAACGTAAACTCCAATCTTTTTTTGAAGGATTAACAGTTTTTTTCAAGATTTGCTTGATTTGTCTATTTGAAACTTTTGCTTGGCCACTTGTTTGAGGATGATATGCGGTTGCAAGCTTGTGTGTAACCCCATACATAGCTACTAATGCTTCAATCACTCTATTGCAGAAATGTGAACCTTGATCACTTATCAAGTATCTTGGAACTCCAAATCTACTTAGAATGTTGCTTTTTAGAAATTTCGAAACAGTGGCAACATCATTCTTTTGTGTTGGTATTGCTTCAATCCATTTAGAAACATAATCAATAGCTAAGAGTATATACTCACAGTTAAAAGATGGTGGAAATGGTCCCATGAAATCTATACCCCAAACATCAAATATTTCAACAATCAATATTGGTGTTTGTAACATTTGATCTCTCTTAGTAATAGCTCCCATCTTTTGGCATTCATGACAATACTTGCAATATTCTTCAGCATCTTTTAATATGGTCGGCCAATAAAGGCCAGCATTTAGCACTTTCATTGCTGTTTTCTTATAACTAAAGTGTCCACCACACTCTAAAGAGTGGCAAAATTTTCAATATGGATTGAAATTCATCTTGAAGAATGCATCTTCTAATTACTTTATCAGGACAAAACTTCAAGAGATAAGGATCATCCCAGAAGTAATGTCTTGAATCATTAACTATCTTATTTTTCACAACCTTGTTTACTCCATAGGGAGTTTCCTCGAGACTACATAATTAGCAATATCAGCATACCCATGCTAGCTCAAAAACAGCAAACATATGCTCGTATGAAAGTGTTTCTTGGAGTTCCATCTCTTCTTCTTTTATCCCTTCAGTTCTACTCAAGTGGTCAGCTACAACATTCTCTGCTCCTTTCTTATCTTTGATCTCAATGTTGAATTCTTGTAGGAGTAAAATCAATCTAATAAGTCTCGGCCTTGTTTTCTTCTTTGCCAAAAGATATCTTAAAGCAGCATGATCAGAGAATACTATAACTTTACCACCAAGAACATATGATCTGAACTTCTCTAAAGCAAATACAACTGCTAGAAGTTCTTTTTCAGTGGTAGTGTAGTTCTTTTGAGCTGAATTCAAGGTTCTTGAAGCATAATATATCACATGTGGGACTTTACCATCTCTTTGTCCCAAAACAGCTCTAATTGCAAAATCACTTGCATCACACATGATTTCAAAAGGTTAAGACCAATAAGGTGGTTTGACAATTGGTGTTGAAGTTAGAGCTTTCTTCAATTCATCAAAAGCTTGTCTACAATCTTCTCCAAACTCGAACTCAATGTCTTCTTGGAGTAGTCGACATAATGGTGCAGAAATCTTTGAGAAGTCTTTGATGAATCTTCTAGAGAAACCAGCATGTCCTAAAAAGGATCGAATATCTCTTACTGTCTTTGGATAGGGTAGGTTTTGGATGATATTAAACTTTGCTTTATCAAACTGCAAACCATCTTTAGAAACAATATGCCCTAATACAATTCCATGTTCAACCATGAAATGTCACTTCTCAGCATTAAGAACAAGGTTAGCTTGAACACATCTTTTAAGTACTTTTTCTAAGTTAGAAAGACATGCATCAAATGAATCTCCATAAATAGTAAAATCATCCATAAATACCTCCATGATGTTTTCCACATAGTCTTGGAAAATACTCATCATACATCGTTGGAAGGTAGTTGGTGCATTGCACAATCCAAAAGGCATTCTTTTATAGGCATATATGCCAAATGGGCATGTAAAGGTAGTCTTTTCTTGATCTTTTGATGAAATGGGAATCTGAAAATAACTAGAGTAACCATCAAGAAAATAATAATAAGATCGACAGGCTAACCTTTCAAGCATTTGATCCATGAATGGAAGAGGAAAATGGTCTTTCTTTGTCACGACATTGAGTTTCCTATAGTCAATGCACTGTCGCAACGTGCAGGTCCGGGAGTCCGAACCCTGTCGTTTAACGACTTAAAGAAATGGGGGAAACGACCGTTTCTAACTATGGAGTCACCACTAATCTTTTTTTTTAACCTAGGTGTGATTAGCCACCTATAGATTATCAGGCCTAATGTTAACCTAAGTTTGGCAAAAGTAACACTAAACCTAATAAACGGTTTTCTAACCAGAGTCTAAATGTTCGGGAGTCGGGTAATTGTGGGGAAGGATTAGCACCCCTACGACGCCCGTCAAAAGACGACACTGACTGATCTAGACTTGACGTGGGTTTCTATTATTGGTTGTTTCCATCTTTAAGTATTTTCATGCCAGTAAAATCTCTTAATCATTGACATTAAGCAAATAAACAAACGAAAATGGATTTTGGATTTTTGAAATAGGAATGTTGGGTATTGAACCCGTTTATTGTTTGTTCTCTTTTTGGACTCCTCATGAGAGGATTTTCTTTAAAAAAAACTTACCATTAAAAGACTCAATTTGAAAAAAACTTTGATGGGATCTTTCCCCTAATGGGAAACTTTGAAAAAGACAGGATGAGACCTTTCCCTAAATTAAAAACTTTTGAAAACTACTTGAGGGGATCTTTTCCTAAATTAAAAACTTTTGAAAACTACATGAGGGGATCTTTCCCTAAATTAAAAACTTTTGAAAACTACTTGAGGGGATCTTTCCCTAAATTGGAATCTTTGAAAAATACTTTGGTGGGATCTTTCCATAATTTGAAATCTTTAAAAAAAATAATTTGGTGGGATCTTCCCCTAAATTGATAACTTTGAAAAAACTTGATTTTTGATTTTGAATTTTTGAAAACCTTTTTATTAATTTTAAAATATTCAATTCTTTTCCTTCTTTTGAATTGTGTCTTTGAAAACTAAAAGAGAACAATTTTCAAGCACAAACCTTTTTTAATTTTGAAGAAAATGATTTTATTCTATTTCAATTTCATTTTTTCTTTTTTGGATTTTCTTTTAAGAATTAATTGAGATTGCTAAGTCTAAAATCTAAATGCATGGATGCACGTGATGTATGTCTTCCGGTTAAGATGCGACTTTTACCAGATATTTATACGAGGAATTCCTTCTAGGCACCCGCCACTCATACTGGCTAAGACCCTATCCGGATATTCCAAGCCTAGAAAGGATGAACTGAGACCGACAAAAATTGTCTAAGTCCCAATTAATCGTTCCATCATCGGATCATAATTATTAATCTCACATGGCATGGCATAATTAACAA
The DNA here is from genome assembly GCA_001974825.2 of Corchorus olitorius. Lineage (NCBI taxonomy): Eukaryota > Viridiplantae > Streptophyta > Magnoliopsida > Malvales > Malvaceae > Corchorus > Corchorus olitorius. The sequence continues at coordinate 21,020 of AWUE01024250.1, forward strand.
TATAAAGAAGCATAATATAAACATGATGCATATGAAGCCTATTTAATTTCTAAACTAAAACAACTAAGCCCACATACTAATAGAAAGGTCAAGCCCAAATAACTAAAACAAACAAAGCCCAAATTATAACAAAACCAAGCCTAAAGTATATATGTTAAAGAAACCCTACCAAATAAAAGTTAAGGCCCAAACCTAAATTAAAGGGAGCCCAACAGAAAAGTAATGCCCAAAAAGTCCTAAAACCCAAAATAAATTCCAAGTACCATCTTACACTAAGCCTCAATCCATATCTTTTCATGATAATTACTAATGGCAATTTTAAATTTTAAATATCCAAGCTAATAATTTCTAAACACTTTATTCCTAAATTCCCAACTAATTAATTCTAACACCTTTAATTCTTAATTATTTTAGCCAAAATTCTCCTAATTACTTTAATCCAACTAACTAAACTAATGGGCCTGAGCCTAAGTCCAAAAACACAAGCAAGCAAAACAAATAAGCCCACTAGAAAATGTTATCAAGGCCCAACTTCACCTAAAAAGTCCAAAGGCCCAACAGAAACTTTAGAGGCCCAAACATGACCTAAAGGTCCAAAAGATACAATTTCCACCATGAAACATACTCTAAACTTTAATTTAGACTATTATAATTCTATTTTAACTCTTAAATTATTCACAACACCAGTTTCTAGGCAACTCATTCTTAATCCCAAATTAGTTATAATTAACACCCTTATACTTTCTAATTATTTAGGCTAAACAATATTTAATCTAACTTAAAATTACCTGATAGGCACCTGATTGAGCGAAATTAAACACGAAGGGGCAAATTGAACGAATCTAGGGGCTAATTTGAAAACGGAACAAAGTTTAAGGCTTTATTTGAACTAATCTATCATAAGGTGGAACAAATTGACTCAAATTAGGGACCCAATAGCATGGAAACCAAACGTAACACACGCAATTAAAATAAAACCCTTAATATATCAAGCTCTATAAATACCAACTTAAATCCCCAAATCAGAAAACTTACCAACCCTAAATCTTGCGCCGCCGCCACTACCCCCGCCGGAAATCGCCTCTGCCGCGGTTACCAGTCGCCGAAGCTCAGATGAGCTTGAAATTTCGGGATTTGCTTCCTTTCGCTTCCCTCTACCCGATCTCTTACTAGTTTCTCGAAAGCCGAGCCCAAAAGCCTCAGATCTTGCCAAAACCGAAGCTTCCTCCACCGCTCTCGATCTCTCTGCTCAGCCGTCGAATCGATTCAACTTTGAGGTATGTTTTCACCATTTGGTCTTGCAAACTAACGTTTAAATCTAAACCTAACCTTGATATAAAGGGAACTGATATATTTTGTGTTTTTTTTGTTTCTTAGATGCTTTTGAGGGAAAAATTTGGAGCTTTTGGGATGACTGGTGAAGGGAAGTGTGCTTGCTGACCAAAAGAAACGGAAGAACTTCTCTGGAAGGGAAAGAAAGGTTAGGGCCTTTCCTGTTTTTTTTTTTTGAATATGTGTATCTTGCTCTTGTGATCTCTTTGGATGGTTGAATGGAAAGAAAACTAGGTTTTTTTGTTGATGTCTGGTATGAAAAAAGAACTAGGGTTTTTTTTCTGGGGTTCTTGGGATTTTCAGGGCTGAATGCTTGAGGGCTTTGCTGGCCTTTTACATACTTTTTATTGGTGGAAAATGGGGTGATGTGGCACTTGAAATTCGATTATCCTGCGTGTGTGTGTATACTTTTGTGATGGAGTGCAAATGCTGATGCCATAAGTTGTGCCACTTTGACATTGCCATCTGTTTGGTACTTTCTTTGAATTCAATCCACAATGTCCTTTATTCATCTTACCATGCATTTCTTCACATGTAATTCCTGCATTTGTCCCTGTTGTTCAATACTGCTGTCCTATAGTGCTGAGGTGTCAACTGTGACCTTGTTTTCTTGCTGACGTGGGCATTTGCTTGCTTCAAATTTGCCCAAAGCCTGTGTTGGCTTGTGTTGGTAGTTTGTCATCCTGTGCAGGACACAGTCCAATTATTTTTGCTCATCTGTGCGCTTGTTTCCATTTCCTTGATGTACTTTCCCTTGTGGTATATTTTGACTCTGATTATCTGCCTTTGGATCAATGACTCTAGGTTTGAGGTTTTAATCTAACGGTGTTCCTCTGGCCTTGTACTATAATCTATATGCCCATGTTTGCAGCAAGTAAGAGTTAGAGACAAATTCTGCCTTTAGATGAACTTGGTCTGCAAGTTTCTTTTAAGCTTACTTGTCACGCCCCGACCCGGAAGTCGAGCACGGACAACCGCCGCGTTACCTTGAAACACGTGTCGGCCGGTCACATGCACCAAGGCTCCACGAAGCGTCAATACCAGATAATAATATCGAAAACATGAACTGAGTATAAATCTGAAATACCGAGGTTTGCAAATCAAAGTAAAAGCAGAAACATTAAAAACAAATACGGTAGTAAAAAAATGCTGCAACATTAAAAAATCGAAACCATAAGTCAATAGAGAAAACCGAAAATCGAAGTAAAACAAAAACGAGGAACAAGAGATAGCAAAAACAAAGACAACTGCCAGTGGGACCCATCACGTAGTGAGAAGTACCTCTGACTGGAGGGATCACTGCCTGTGCTACCGACTCGATCGTCAAGGAAAACGCTGATCCTAGCTACCCTGAAAAGCCAATAAGAATTAGAGGGGTGAGTACACGAATGTACCCAGTGAGTGAGCCACCCTCAAAAGAGAACTCGAGAGGGTGGGGTGCACTCATAACCAAAACAATTTGGAAAAAAAAAAACCAACAATTTTAAAAACAATATCATCAATCAAAACGAGTATACAAAATCAGTAATCATTTTATAAAACCTGGGCTGCCAATAAAACCTATCCAGAGTGACTTTGGCCCGAGTCAACCTCTGGAACCGTCAGGGGCATTTTGGTCATAATCAAATAATACTAGTAAAAATATGATTTCCTTATTTTTCCCAAAACAGCCCATCCCCTTGACGTTGGCCTGGGTCCGGTACTGCGTGGTGGCCGCAGCATACCCAGTTTAGCTCCCCCATGCACACGCTGAACCGGTGCAAATATATGGCGTATCGGGCCTCGAGCGACGAACCATGTGGATCCAAATCAAACCATGGTTCGCCAAATTAGTCCAACTACTAGCTAGTATAACCACCAACCCAAGCCATACGTACTCGCTGGACCGCGCCAGTCCACAAGTCCCTGTATGCTTATCAACAATTCAAAATCATATTCACAGGTAACTCATGCACCCAAAATCATTTAATAAAACCATTTGTAAATCATATAAATAAAACAGTATAAAACAGTTCCTCAACGGGTTCTCCGTTGAGGACAGCCCAGTCACAGTTCAGGGGACTCGTACACCCCCAAAGTCAATCCACTGTGAGTCTAGCCGATGCCTCGATCAGTGCCTCAGTCGTCTGATTGAGTAGCATATCAATCACAAGGAAAATCATTAAAACCAGGAGCATAATTAAAAAGCACAAACCAAAGTAATAAGCAAAGATATCAAAACAATCAGATTAAAAACAGAATAAACCACAAAAAGCACGTAACCTAGACTCAGAGTCTAATGTCAAGGACTTAACACAATTAATTATGTCTTACATAGTTGCAGGACGAGTTTCAGATTTGTAATACCCTTTCTGGAGCTTAATTAATCATTTCCGCATCCAGGGGCAAAAATTGTAATTTTACCCTAGTAGGGGCAAAACGGTAACTTTAATATATTAGGGCTGTTACGGAGATTCCATGATCGTACATGCTCAATTAGAGGGTTTAGATAAGCATAATATTTTAGTTACTAAGTTTCCCTTTTTTTTCCAACTTGACCATATAACTAGGCTTCACAAACACAATTATATCTTGCTCAATTCTCAACCAAATTCAATGAAATCACATCTATTAGAAAGATGGTTCCAAGTACTTAAATTCATTCCTAGAGAACCCTTTTTAAATTCGGCTCCTATCCTATTCAAAATTCAAGTTGATTCCCAAACATTTTCAATGGCATGCTGTAACAAGAATCAACCATGCAGTCCCAAAAATGACTATTTTTCACTAGATTCCCTTTAGAATTTCAACTTGCATTCTTCTAAAAAGTTATAGAGGATTCCAAACCCTACAATTTAGGCTCAAGAATGACTCAATTTGGATTCTCTATGGCAAAGTTATGCCCCTTGAAAGAAGGCTGCCCGAAATGAATCAACACTCCCCTGTTTTTCATTTCCAGCAAGGCGACACTTTGGGAAAATAGGCATAACTTCCACAATACACATCCAAATCAAGTGATTCCAAAATCATTAGAAAGCTAACTCATTAGGCTTAAAAGGATATTTAGAAAGCCACATCAAATTCGAGCTAAAACTATTTCAAATTCAACCACCAAGTCAGATTTCCAAATTTGAACCTCGATTCTGCGATACGGTATTCCGAGCCTTATAACTCAGAATCCAAACGGTATTAGCAAAAACTTTCTAACCAAAGTTTGTTCCACATACAACAAACTACAAGACTGTTAATTTTCATAATTTTCCAATATCATTTACTACCTCAAACAGCCCCAAAACCGAAGCCCTTATATCACAATTCCTAATACCAAATTCTTGTTTACACTAATTCAAACTTCTCAACCCAATAATCAACATGATGCTCATCACAAACTAAGCACCCTAAATATTAACTCATCATGCATTTAAACTTAAGAAATTGCCTTAAACAAGTGAAAACTAACTTAGCTTCAAGAAATTAGAACTACTTACCCAAAGATGATGAAATTCCCAACTTTGCTCACCAAACACCTTGACACTTTCAATTCCTCTCTTTAAGAAATCTTGAAGCTAGTTGGAAAAATAGTTATGGGGCTTTGCTAGGACTAGAAATAAGCTTCAATTTGAGTATAAGGTTGAAGAATTTCATGGAGGAAAATGAGAGAAATCAAACTTGGAAGTAAGGAAGGTGAAGAGGGTGAAATGGAGGAAAAGGAGAAGAGAGAACTAAAGGGTGCTCATCTTTTTGATGAGCTTAATCCGTTGGTCCCATATATATATATATAGCAAGGAATTGTCCAAATGTGTGATCATGAATTTGCCACACCATTTTTTTTAAATTGGGTATAATTGCTAACATACCCCCTTGACATTTAATCTCTTTTTAATTTAGTCCTTCCTTTTTCCTTCAATTCAACCCTTCTATTCAAATTGCTTACTACTTTTATATTGTTTCAATTTGGCTTCCATTACAAAAATTAATTCCTTAGTAAATGATGATCTTAGTCTAGTGAACTTAATAACTAGGGACGGATATCACATTACTAACCCTTTTTTCTCATTTTGTTTGCTTGTGTTTTATTGTTGCAAATCCTCCTACTTTGTCTCCCTGGTGTACCCTGGATACTGATGCGGCGAGGGGGACCATCCAATCTTGGTCCCCCAAGTCCAAAAAAGATAAGTATTCACCTCATTAATATTGGCTCATCAGTAAATTAATTCATGTTTTGTCTTAATGGCTGCAAACTTTGTTACTTTGTGCATAAATGGCTACTAATCCTCCTTTGATTTGTTTTGTAGGCCTTGTGAAGTGTCTTGAAGCTTGGGGTTCGATAAAGGGTAGATTAGGGAAAGGAAAAAGTGAGATCGTATGATCCACTTCAAATTTTATTTGGCAAGTGATTTTTTGTATTTTTCTGGAAATGGAATGGTGTGTAATTTTTGTATTTATGTTGAATTTGTAAAAGAAAGGATTTGGGCCTAATTTACTTCTTATGTGCATGCCTTTATTCGGGCTTTCCAAGTCTCAAAGCCCAAAAGCAACTCCCAAATGAGCTATTTGGGCTTTCCAAGTCTCAAAGCCCAAAAGCAAATCCCAAATGAGCAAACGGACTTAATGTCTCAACCCAATACCAGGCCTAAAAGATAACTATGATGGCTCAATGCACAAGCCCACAAGTAATTTAACCCAATTTGGTCCAAAAATAAAGATAAAAGGTAATCAGGGAAGAAAGAAGTGTATATCTAAAATGGTTCAAGTGAGATTAAGGGACTGGGCTCTAATTCTTAGCTAAAAGAAAAGGAAATAGGATATTACTTATTCTTAACCAAGGCTAGAAGTGGTTTTGGGCTTAATCAAAATTGAAACGGGCTTGATCAATTTAAAAATGGAAAATAATGTGTCTACATGCACATTCTCCATCCAGTGGTAACTCTTTGAGGGATCAATTCTCCTTCATGATTTTCTACAACAGTGAAACCAGACTTCTTTGGCACTATTTGAATAGGGTTTACCCAATTGCTATCAGAAATAGCATAGGTCAAACCAACTTCAAGTAACTCAGAGATCTCCTCCTTTACTACAAAATTTAGATTAGGATTTAATCTCCTTTGAGGTTGTCTGACTGATGTAGCATCTGATGCAAGGTTGATTGGATGAGTACAAATGGTTGGAATGATGCCCTTTATGTCATCAAGTGTCCATCCAATAGCTTGTCTATTTTCCCTTAGAATTCGAGCAAGCTTGCTTTCATTATCTCTAGAAAGTTTTAGGGATGTCGACGACGACAAGAGGGAGAGAATTCTCCTCTTCAACTTACTTCGATTGTAGTTATGAGAGTTGTTTCCGTTATGAAAAATCCTAAGATAATCTTACGTATTTATAGGCAAACCTAAGACACATCCTACCCTCATGACAAACAATACCAACCCTTATATGAGCTTTGATTGGTTGAAGTATATCATCATTAATTAGCATCTTCAATAGCCAATTAGATCGCCCCACATCATCAATTACAGCTGCAAATCCCGTCCAAGCAAAGTCCAACTCGGTTTAAGCATTCGTCAAGTAATTTGGATAGTTGGTCAAATCTGTCCAGAAATCTTCAAGGGAAAAATTAACATTCTTCCCAACAGAATTAGCTCTCGAGGTCAAAAGCAAAGTTGTAGACTTGAAGTCAATTTTCCAACGGTATATCATTTGCATTTTTCTGAGTTCTGGATCAAAAGATATGATTTTTCTACCAAAACTACACTTGTGAATCCTCTGTTGACTAGGATTTGAAATTTCTCCATCATCAATCATTTACTGCATCATAATTGCTGAATGGGCTTGAAACTCTTCTTTGGGCTTTAAGATATTCGAATTGGGCCTAGAGAAATCAGATTTGGATTTCCAATGATTCGGACTTCCTTCTGGGCTCAAATGGGCCAAAATCAGTAATTTCTCCAAATTGATCAAAAATTGCTCCAAATATTCATAATCTTAAATAATGGCTACAAATGGTCCTGAAAACACATATATGAGAAATATGAGGTGAAATAGATACTTATGACTACCAAAATGAGGTAAAATCATATTTCCCCCACACTTCAACTTTTGTTAGTCCCTAACAAAAATCAATGTGCAACACAAAGTTAGAAAAGAATTAGAAATAACAGACTCTAACTCAAAACAAAACAAAAAGATTCCACTTCGTAGGTGTACAGTGGTCATTTAGCATATGACACAAGCCTTTTCAACCTAAATACATCTATCTAGGAGGTGTGAAGTCACCTGAGGGTTTACTTAACTAGAACGATACCCACAAACATTTAAAACAAAATAGAAAAAAGAGAAATTTTCTTTTAAGACATATCATAGCATAGAACAGACTAGTCAAAAATCAGTATGTTCAATTTCCATAATCAAGCATCTAGCTAGAAATAGCCTTTTAAAGAAATTAATTCTCAATTAATTCTATGCAAAACCATCATTGATCAGACCAAAATCATACATCTTTTATGGTCATTTTCCTATGCTTTTTGGGTATTTTATGCTTGATTATGCCTTATATTGGTTATATTTGTGTTCATAGGTGTTAACAAGAAGAAAAGTGCAAAATCATCAATTTTGTACCTTTGTAGAGCCTTTTTGGATGATTTATGACACAAGTATTTTCCATGGATGTTTTGGATGAAGAATGGAGCCAACATGTTCGTGATTGAAGAGCTTGAAGAGTCAATTTTATGCTTATCAAAATCATAAAGTTGATTGCTTGGAGTTTTCAAGGCAAAGGAGCAAAGACAAGTTTAAGGCAAGAAGACATGTCAAGGTGATGAGTTATGACACAGCCTACCAGGGTGATCAGGCGAAACACATGGGTCTTCAGACAAACCATGTGGGCACCCAGCTGGAGTCGTGACACTGCCCACCTGGGTCGTCAAGTAGACCACATGGGTGTTCAGAACAACCATGTGGGCGCCCAGGTAGAGTCGGGGACAACCAAATGCAGACCATCGTCGACACTTCCATGTCACTTCCTCTTGAAGCTTCTTCAATACTTTCTAGATTCGACGACAGTTCGGGAAAATAGCCATAACTTTGGATCCGGAGCTCCAAATGAGGTGTATAAATATGCGTTGGAAAGCTAACTCCAAGAGCTACAACTTTCATGTTTTGGTTGAAGCCCAAATATGACGTTTTCATGGACGAAAATGCCCCTGAAGTTCACGGACAGAATCTGTCCTGGGCCTGACTTGCGATTTTGATCAAATTGAGCCCATATAACTTATTTGGGTCAGCTTGAAGACATGGAGAACAACCCAGAACGTCCCTAGGGTTAATATAAGTCATCTATAACTCTAAAGTAAACCCTAGGCAGCCCCCTATATATACCCTCTTATCCTAGAACCCTAGAGACAACACTTACAACATAATTTTCTTAGGTTTTTGCGATTTGGAGAGGAGGCAGCCGCCTCACTCTTCTCTTCCTATTTCTTTGTAAGTTTTCCAGCCTCTCATGGATTGGAAACAATCCATGAGTAGGTAAACTCTCAAAACTTCTTTCCCTTAGGTATTTTTGATCAATAAATCTATGATGAGACCTTTGTTCTTATAATTTGATTTTTCTGTTTGAATATGTTTCTTATCTTGAGATTTATGAATGCCATAGTTAGATTCAATTTGGCTTGAGTCAAGCTAATATTGGTCCAAGTGACAGTTGTAATTCTATGAGTCCTAGGTTCAATGGGATTATCAAGCCTTGTTGAAATCTATAGGCCGAGATGGAAATAGATGTAGATGAGTTTGACATTGATTTATCATGCATGTGGAAAAGTAAATCATAATGCTTGTTCTATGATTCTTCACAGGGTGATGTTTGATTAAAAACAATAAAAATTAGTTTTAGCAAGATGCGGACTAAATTTTATTAGCATGTTGGAGTGTTGAGTATTCCACTCCTGTACCAATTATTCAAGTGGTGTTGTTTAAGATATTAAGAGGATTACTTTATTCCAATGAAAATTGATGTCTACGTCTTAGGCTATATATCGATTTGGAGTAATTTATAATTCTTAATTGATTGTAGTTTAAATCAAATTCATGCTTTGTGTCCATGATCCATGATTTATTTGATCAAAATAATTACCTAAAGGAGAAGAAGTATGTATTTAATCAATTGTTTTTCTTAAACTATTTTTCTAGATCGTAAGTTTAATTTTATTTTATTGTTCTCTAGTTCAATTTAGCTATTTTGAAAAACCCATAAAAATCCCCTTTGGTAAGATTTTCTTTAGAGTAATTTGGATTTAATTTGTTTCCACCTTCTCTGTGGGAGTCGATCCCTACTTACCCTAGCTATTAATTATTGGTTTGTGGGGATTTATCTTGTGACTGATCAACGACTCGATCACAATTTTGGAGCCGTTGCCGGGGAAGGAAGGAAGCAACAAGAAGATTGAAGACAAATTACTACTTAAAAATTTCTTAGCCTTATCTTTTTATTTTTCGTTATTTTTCTTTTTAATTTTGTTTTTGTTTATTTTTCTTAGTTACTTTTAATTGTTGAATTCTTCATTTAAATTCTTTCTAGGAGTTGTATGCCAAATACAAGGAGTAGTGGTAAAAGACTTGGAATTCAATCCTGAGCCTGAACGTACACTCTTTACTCTTTACAATGAAGTCTCAACATATTCGTTTACATTGGAGCAACATGTTGAAGAGACAAATCAAAAAATTGCTTTACTCACTGATTTGTTCACATCGAACTTTTCAGGTGTGCCAAAGGTTTGTGGAATTTGTTCATTAGGACATCACACAGATAGATGCCCTAGTTTGGTCGAAGACAATGTTGAAAGAGTGAATGCTTTAGGAATGCAAGAGGGATTTCAAAGGAAGCAAAAGCCATTTCCATGAAACTACAATATTCTTATGGGAACCAAGGTACGTACCAAGCAAGGCCAAACAACTATCCAAGGCCTAATTTTCAGCCATCTTCACATTATTCTAAAGGAATGCAACAAATGAAGGAAACCATAGAGATCATAAAGAAGCAAATAGGTCAATTGGCAAGTGATGTGAGTGAGCTCAAAGCACAAAGCCAAAACAAGATCCCATCTCAACCAAAAGTGCCTCCAAAAGAAAATGTGAATGCTATTACCTTAAGAAGTGGAAAGGAGTTGGAAAAACCATATCCAACTAAGCCACAATGGATGAAGCCAAGGAAACTTCTGCTGTCAAGCCCAAATTGGATTCAAAGAATGAGCCTTTTTCCAATGAAATTTAGGGGATCAAGGAAAGAAGATGATGATCAAGACATCTTGGAAATTTTTCGAAAGGTCGAGGTCAACATCCCACTTCTTGATGCGATTCAACAAGTGCCAAGGTATGCAAAGCTTCTTAAGCAATTGTGTACAAACAAGAAGAGGTTACAAGGTAAGTTGAATGTTGGAGCAACAGTTTCTACTGTTTTGCAAATATATTTACCTCCTAAATGCAAGGATCCAGGTATGTTTTCAATTACATTTTCAATTGGAAATAATATCATTGAAAATGCTATGCTTGACTTAGGAGCATCTTTCAGTGTCATGTCTTATTCTTTCTATCAAACTTTAAATATTGGCCCTTTAAAATACACTGATGTTATTCTTCAATTGGCTGATGGATCTTTGGTACATCCCAAGGGTGTGCTAGAGAATATTTTAATTAAAGTGCAACATTTAATTTTTCCTATTGACATTTTTGTTATGGAAATGGAAGGAGAAATTACAAAGGATCAATGCCCTCTCTTATTAGGAAGACATTTCCTAAGGACCTTTCACACCAAGATCGATGTTTTTGATGGTTTATTGACAATGGAGTTTGATGGTGATGTTGTTCATCCTAAAATTTCATCTAATTTATCCTTGAATACTAATAATTTTGTTTGTGTAGTGGAAAAGTGGGTAAAGAAAGTGTTAGGTGAAGCATCTTCAATCATGACAAGAGAGCAAATTTCCAAGGGGAGACAAAGGATTGCAAACTTTCGACAACGCAAAGATGAGATTTTTTACCAAGTTTGGGAAAGATTCAAGAAGCTTTGTGAAGATTGCCCTCAAAATGCCATACCTCAAGGAATTTTGATCCAATACTTCTATCAAGGATTAGGAGTTGATGATCAAATTATTGTGGATAACATCAATGACATGCCTTTGTTCGATCGTACTTGTGAAGACGCATACGAAGCATTGGAAGATTTGACTCAAGCAATTGCACCTCCAAGTTGGACAAAGAAGAAAGACAAGGAAAAGCTTGGAGAAAGAGGCAAAATTTCCATCAACACGCGTGAAGATGTCAACAAGGATACGAAGGAATCTCGAGAGAAGTTACTCAAATTCGAAGAAGCCATACTTGAACTTTTCAAAGCCATGAGTGACACTCTCAACATCATCATGGACTTGTTGAAGGAGCACACCCAACGTTCCTTCACACATGGGGAATAAGAGTCCTCGAGGATGTCTAATCAAAGACAATAAATAAAGGCCCTACTTAGGAGGCAACCCAAGAAACTAACATCTATCATTCTTTTTAATTTTTATTTATAAGTTATAGATCATTTTGCATTTTCATATTTTGAATTTTCTTTGTAGATTTAAATTGAGGAGCATTACAAGAAAATGGAGACAAGTGGAGGAAGCAAACATGAAGGACAACAAATGGAGCTTACGCTTTGCAAAAATAGAGAAGCTTTCTTAAATCCCATTTATTTTAATTACATATGCTTTGATTGTTGATTAATGCATAATGAGATTGATGTTTACTCCTTGAATTGAATTGTTTTTCATGCACATCATTATTTATGTATTATTTCATGCATCTCATACATATAGAATCTTAGGTAATAAGAGCCTAAGGTAATTCTTTGATGGTTATCAAGTGGAATTTTTGGTAAGAGACAAGTGTTATTGAATTGAAAGATTTTTGGAAATTTCTGCAAAAGTTTGGATGATAGTAAGAGTTGAAGTTGGAAGTGAGTTTGGAAGCAAAAATGCAAGGGGAAACACAAAGGAGCCAAAACCCGATTCCAGATGGGCCCCCAGGCAGATTGCCTGCGCACCCACCTCGAAAGCTATTGTAGACACCCCTTTTTGTCATGTATCCTTTAATTTAAATCAATTTGTTTCTAAGGGCTTGGTCATTTTTACATTAAGGGCATTTTGGTCATTTGCATATTCAGGGGCACGTTGGTCATTTTAAGTCCACTCTTAATTTAGATTAGCTAATTCATTTTTGGGTCATCTAGATTGCTTTTGAAAAAACCAAAAAATCTTAGAATGTGCATCTTTGGCATATTTGCATATCTCATGGCTTAGCTTTATTTAATAGCTTAGTATTGTAGCATTTTAATCATGTAGTTCATTAATTAATTAACCATCAATTTAGCAATTAGTTAGACGGTGTATAAGTAGGATTTGGATATTGCATTTTAAGTAGTTTTCATTCTAAGCATTGTCATTATGAAAAGAACCAAAAAAATCAAAAATTTGAAAATCACAAAAAAGTCATTTATTTTTCATGGTAATTTTAATTAAATCGCATGGGCATGCATGCATTATAGTTTTAGTGCATAATTGGTGAGTTGGCATTGAGCACTCTAAGTACTTATTCTAATATAAAATCATTTTGGGGAAACCACTTTGTTTCAGATTAACTTAAGTTGAAATTTCTTCACATAACATAGCATTAGTAGAATCTGCATTTTCATCTGCTTTTCATTTGCTACCAAGTAGTTGCATTGTTATTACAAAAAATATGTATACAAAAAAAAATACAACTTTCCATTGTACAAAAACTGGTTCCCTTGATTTCTCACGGGATGCACCACCTTCTTTCTCATTCAATATACTTGATATAGTTCGTTAAGTGGAGTGTGGTGGCCACATACATTGATGCCTACATTAGAAAGTAATAAACAATTAGCAGGGGAATGTAAACAATGGAGCAAGCAGACACATGGAAGTAAAGAGACAGATATAGCAAGTAATTGTGTCAATTTCACATCTACAGTGTTGGAAAATGCTGAGCAAACAAAGGACAAAAAGGCTTAGCAATTAGGGAGCAATTGCAGGGGTTACACAAAGCTAAAGTTAAGCCTAAATTGGGCTTCACGGCAGTTTAATAAGAAGCAGAGTACAAACAAAATCTCACAAGCAGCACCAAGAGATGATCAAGCACTATTCAAAAACAGGGCCCATTTCTCAAAAGCAATTCAAGACCAATTTAGTGACAGAGCATAGTAGTCAGTATGATCCATCAACCAATGCAGTAAGGTTTTTACAAAGTAAAGGCAAATCAATACAGAAAACACACAAGCATTCTACATTTGTGCACTCTAGCATAGACATAGCATGTGATAACACCATCATAGCCTTCAGAAGACAATGATCAAACCAAAACAAAATGAGCAATAAGAGGCAATGGGTGTGCAAAGCAGCAAATAGCCACAATTACAAAATAGCTCAATGCAGGATCATTCAAAGCACAATGATACTGGATTTAGTCAACAGAGCCAGTTGAAGAGAGGAGAAATTATACCTTAAAGATTCTCTGCCAGCTCACCAAGGCCAGCTCAGCAACCTCCAGATCTTATCGTGCAAAAAGACAAAATTTGTTAGCTAAAGGGAAGGAAGGATACAACTAACAGGGCGAGGGGAGATGAATGGGGATCAAGAGAAGAAATCTCTGATTCGAAGACAGACACAGAACAAAAAAATTCACTAAGGTCTCGCCCTCACTACTGACTCTCCCCTTACTCAGTCTCCTGCACTCTCTCTCTCTCTCGGGATCAATAATAAAAAATCTCCTCTTACAGTCTCTCTTTCTCTCTAACAAGAAAATTCTCCCCACATACACACACTCGGCACACACAAATTGCCTCACAAATCAAAAATCCGAAACAAAGCAGAGAATAAATTACTTTCAAAAAAGATTACCTCTCTTTTGAGCCTGGTGTTCATCGTCATTTCATGGCCTCTGTTCATTGTGAGGAATTCTTAAAGTAGATCAGGTTTAGGCTTAAGCTAGATTTGTGAATTTCTATTTTAGGCTAAGAATAGTCAAATTAGAAGAAGAGTTTTGAACAGGGGTGGGAAGTGGTTGAGTTGAGTTATACCAGTGGGTTTATGTTAGATTTAGGTTATGTTTCGAAGGCCTTGGAGTTTCTTTTAGAATGGGTTTAGGAAAAGAGGAAGGGAGTCTCGGAAGGTGCCTTTGATGGTGGCGAGGGAAGCCGCCAGTGGCCGTTGGCGGAGAAAAGGAAGGGCGGCGCTGGTTGGTGGAAGAGAGAAGGGCCAGGTTAGGTTTAGTGGGAGAGGTGTCGGGTTCATGAAGAAAAAGATAATCGGGAAGGAGGCGTTTTTTGGCTGACGATGGTGATGGTGTTTAGGAAGCCAATGTGTTGCAAACTGAGGAAGAAGAAGATGTCGGGCAGAAGAGAGAGAAGGCTAGGGTTCGATTGATTGAAGAAGAAGAAGATAAAGGAGTTGGCACTAAACGGTGCTGTTTCGCGATGCGAGCTTGACCCAACCTGATGGCTTAATCCGGAGGCCCAATCCTAACTTGGTAATAAATCTGACTTGGGCCTTTTCCTTTTAGCATTTGGTCCTTTATTCTTTTATGCTTTTGGGCCTCTTATTTATGCCTTGGGTTTTAACTTATCATTTGGGCTTAGTTTAGCTTAAGACTTTGTTCCATTATTAATTGAGTAGATTAATTTGTTTAATTTTCTTATAAAAATGTAGATTTAAGTTGGTAAATCAAATTCAATTTTCAGGATAATCAAAAATTCAAAAAAAAGGGCGATAGATTAATTTCATGTATATTCACATTTTAAATTCTACAATTATTGTTTATTCATATTATTGATTTTCAAATTGTGCTCTTTGCCTCCTGAATGTTGCTAATTGTTTACTTGATGTGCAGAAAAGTCCCCAACCCGTCCAAGTTGTCCCTTAAGTCTTTATTTCTCTTTAGTTATTGTTAATTTGTTAATTGGTCCAATCGGTTTTGGTTTGTAATAATTTAGTAAATTAGAGTAGAGATAAAGTAGAGTCTAATTGCATGCATATCATATTTATTTGTCATTAACTATATCTGTTTGCATATCATACCACCTTAATTCAGTTAATGACCGTAACCCTTCCGAAGATGGGGCATTCAGTGAGTGGTCGAGTTTTCGGGGCCATAGAATGTCCCCGAGGATGAGACGGCTCTTCTCGGGATGCGTCGGGGCTCCGAGCATATATCCCGGGAAGTGCTTTCAAAAACCGGGTTACGCGAGTTAACTTTAATAATTGGACTTTGCATTCGTCATTTGCATACATGCATTGATATAGAGAAAGAAAAAGATCAAAATCAAAAAAAGAGACAAATCAGAAAATTAAGAGAGGTAATAAAAGGCTTTTCAAAAAGGTTATCTCAAGTCATGTTCTCTTATTCAATTTTCAAAATTAAGAAATGGGTAATTCAAGAGTTTTCAAGGTAAGCATTTTCAAACAAAAAATGTTTTTTAATTAATTAAGCAATACAAAGGAAGATTTTGGTAATTAATAAAATTGGTCAAGTTTTTTTGGAAAAATAAAAAATGGTAAAAAGATTTTGTCACAGCATTTTCAAAATTTCTTCCCGGTCCGGAAGATTCAACAAGAGAACAAACAGTGAAAGAGAATCGAGACAGAGTTGATCGACGGTGTTCGGTCCTATTCTTCGAATTCTCGACATTCGTTTTAAAAAATGCTTTTATTTTCTTTCATAATCATTTTAATAATAATCAAAGATTAGGACTAAAAGCAACCATATTTTTGTTTTGGACCCACTAGATTTAGTTAGACTATAGGTACCGTCATTTGACGGGCGACTTAGGGGTGCTAATCTTTCCTTGGGCGTAACTGACTCATGAACCTAGATTTAGGTTGCAAGACCGGACCTTAGGTTTAGTGGGTCCATTGCCGAGCTTTGGACTTTACTTAGCTTAGGTGGCCTTTAAGTGACTAATCACACCTTAAAAAAGATTAGTGGCGACTCCTCTTTTCCAACGTCGTTTCGGCAGGGTTCCCCGGACCCAAACGTTTCGACAGCTACAGGCCCCACCTGCCCTGCACAAAGCCAGCACCAACACTAGAGGCCGACTCTAGCTGGACACCCTGGCACTTTGTCTGAACCCCCAGCTAGAAAGCCTGAGCACCCAGATGCCGAACACTGAGTTAGGACAGTGCCGAACATCCAAGTGCCCAAGCCCGAGCCTCTTAACTCTCCAACATCCAAATCTCACACTATAAATACCACCCATCACCCATCTTCAATTCTCCATCACCCATCTCCAACCCAAAACCCATTTCATTTTTCTTCTATTACCTTTATTCATAAATTCACTCACTTTAATCATCAATTTCACTACTCCATCACTTACAAATCATTTCTTTCATCTTTTTATCACCCAAAAACACTTACCCATTAGATTATCCAACACCTTTTCCATCAAATTCCTCAAATTTTCAACTTTTGGAAAAGTTGTAGATTTCTTTGGATTTTTGTTTGAAGTGGTTAGAAAGGAGATAATAGATCATCTTGGAGTTGATTGAAGAGTTTTTGAGCATTGGGAAGTGCTACATTGGATCTTCAAGAGAGATTTTTCAAGAAACCCTACAAGGTTACCTAGTGCCCACCAAGTGTTCGAAAAAATGTCAAGGAGAGTGAGAACAAGAGCTTCAATGTCACAAGCCCCACCAAATGAGGAAGATAATGCCGCTCAACCATTCCTAAATGTGCCGCCACCAATTTTTGTTGATAATGATTGTCGAGATTGGTATGGATCAAGGTATAATAATTCTTTCATCATAGAGAAAGTACTTCCAACCAACATTGATCAAGAACTTGGAGTTGGCCCCTTGTTTGTCAATAGAGGATGGGAGTCACTTCTTCAAGTGAATGGATACTACTACCCTGATTTGGTGAAGCAAGTCTATACAAATATGGACAAGGATCGTGATGGACATGAGTACACCATCAACACAATGGTCAAAGGTAAATACATTATTTGTGTCAGTTGGTTGGCTTGAATAATGAGGGTAGCATGTTTTATTTCACTTATCTTGATGGAGAACAAAAGACCCCCACCGAGAGTACATGGAAAAGGAATGATACTTTGCAAAGGTTTGAAATTCCTCTTGGTATGGACAACCAAGGTAATAGGGAAGTGAAGGTCAAGTACATGGAACCTAGAGATAGACTTGTGTGTTATTTGCTACACCATAATGTCATTCCTAGGAGTAGTAATAAGCATAAGCTTCACATTGAAGACTTCTATGTTGTGGACAAGCTTTGTCATGGATTAGGCCGTTGTGATGGAATACCAATGGCTAGGTTGTTGCTCTCAAGGATGTGGGAAGTTGTTAAACCTACCCATGATGATAAGACCTTTGTTTTTCCATTGTTGATTAGCAAGATTTTGATTAATGAAGGAGTTGAAGTCGATGGTGAGTTACGCTTCAACAACGAAGGCAATGTCATCAATGAAAGTTGTTTAAGTCATTTGGGTATTAAGAGGCGAGTCATTGCCAATCGTGCACATTGGTACAATGTACATTGTAGGACTTATGAGCAAGGACTAGAACAACTACATGTGGAAGGACAACCACCCTTGGAAGTTGATGAAGAGAATTTCCAAGAACTACCTATGAGACAATTCCAACAACTTATGGTTCGAGAGATGAGGCAACATAGAAGTGAGATGAGAACTTACATGGAACAAATGGAGGAGACCATGCGTGACTACATGGGCCAAAGGAGGCCAAGGAGAGGCCGATGACTCTTATCCTTAGGATGATATGTGTTTTGCATTTTATTTTTCTTATGTAGTGCATTTTATCATGACATTGCATGCATTTTCTTTTATTTGTGTTTTTAATTTGTATTTGTCTTATGTTTATTTTGGATCTTATTTAAGACTTAAGTGTTTGGATGCTATGATTGATAATATGTTTGGATTAATTTGCTAAGATTGAGCTTCGACTTTCTTTGTGAACTAATCTCACATGTATTCAATTAATTTGATTGCCCCACTTATTGTGATTTGGTTGCTAGTGAATGATTATTTGATTTGTCTAGAATTTTGGGTCTTCTTTATAAGTCAATTTTATCATTTTGCACTTACTTTTCCAAAAATTTCAAAGAGATCATTGAATTTTTTTGTCAAATT
Source organism: Corchorus olitorius (assembly GCA_001974825.2). Classification (NCBI taxonomy): domain Eukaryota; kingdom Viridiplantae; phylum Streptophyta; class Magnoliopsida; order Malvales; family Malvaceae; genus Corchorus; species Corchorus olitorius. Next base: position 39,540 of record AWUE01024250.1, read on the forward strand.
ACTAGCACAACACACATTGAGGACAATGTGTCTTTTAAGTGTGGGGGAGGAATTAGTCTATTTGAAAGATCCTATTTTTCTATTTTTCTTATCTTATTGACTTGAGATAAATTTTTCAAAATTTTTGAAGAAAATTGAAATTGTTTTGTATTTCTAAAAAGTTTTGCTAGTCCCTAGCAAACATTAAGTGTGGGGGAAATATGATCAGACCAAAATCATACATCTTTTTATGGTCATTTTCCTATGCTTTTTGGGTATTTTCCAATGCTTGGTTATATTTGTGTTCATAGGTGTTGACAAGAAGAAAAGTGCAAACTCATCAATTTTGTACCTTTGTAGAGCCTTTTTGGATGATTTATGACACAAGTATTTTCCATGGATGTTTTGGATGAAGAATGGAGCCAACATGTTCGTGATTGAAGAGCTTGAAGAGTCAATTTTATGCTTATCAAAGTCATAAAGTTGATTGCTTGGAGTTTTCAAGGCAAAGGAGCAAAGACAAGCTCAAGGCAAGAAAACATGTCAAGGTGATGAGCTATGACACAACCTACCTGGGTGATCAGGCGAAACACATGGGTCTTTAGACAAACCATGTGGGCACCCAGCTGGAGTCGTGACACTGCCCACCTGGGTCATCAAGCAGACCACATGGATGTTTAGAACAACCATGTGGGGGCCCAGGTAGAGTCGGGGACAGCCAAATGCAGACCATCGTCGACAATTCCATGTCACTTCCTCTTGAAGCTTCTTCAATATTGTCCAGATTTGGTGAAAGTTCGGGAAAATAGACATAACTTTTGATCCAGAGCTCTAAATGAGGTGTATGAATATGTGTTGGAAAGCTAACTCCAAGAGCTACAACTTTCATGTTTTGGTCGAAGCCCAGATCTGACGTTTTCATGAACGAAAATGCCCCTAAATTTCGCGGATAGTTACTGTCATGGGCTTGACTTGCGATTTTGATCAAATTGAGCCCATATAACTTATTTGGGTCAGCTTGAAGACATGGAGAACAGCCCAGAACGTCTCTAGGGTTAGTTTAAGTCATCTATAACTCTAAATTAAACCCTAGGCAGCCCCCTATATATATCCTCTTATCCTAGAGCCGTAGAGACAACACTTACAACATAATTTTCTTAGGTTTTTGCGATTTGGAGAGGAGGCAACCGCCTCCCTCTTCTCTTCCTATTTTCTTTGTAAGTTTTCCAGCCTCTCATGGATTGTTTAGACATGAGTAGTGTAGACACCCAATTTTGGCTTGTCCAAAGTATTTTAGGTTTTATAAAGTTTTTTTGTCTGCTTAATTACCAAAGCCATTTTAGTAATGGGTCTAGTTTTCAATTGGCATTCTCATATTCATTTTTAAGTACATCCAATTTACTTTCATTCATATTAATCATATTAAGCATATTCATGTTCATTTCTTAATCATGGTCATACTTACTTTTATTCATATTAATCACATTAAGCATAATCCTGTTCATTTCTCATTAAGCATGTTCATATTTACTTTCATTTATCCATTAGTCATATTTAGTGGCACATGTTCATTAAGCATGTTCATATTTATCTTCATTTGTTCATTAGTAATATATATTCAATTGCATACTTGCCATTCATAAATCATAGTCATACATTAGCAGCTTTTAGTTGGACTTATCCTTGGGCATAATCTAAAAAGTAATTTATTTTGTTTTGCTTTCACTTAGTTAATAATGAATTTACAAGGGACTTTCCTATTTCATTTCACAATCTCCAAAGTCCAAAATTACATAATAAAAAGGCAGAAAAGAAAAAGACCAAATAGAGACAAAATAAAGACTTGTTTGGCAATGAAAGGAATCCCAAGCTGAAGTACATTTCATTTCCCTTCATGTGCCTTAAAAAACCTGCCAAAAACAAAAGGAAATAGGAAATTCAGAAAATTCCACGCCATGATAGGTTCAAATTGCAGAGTCATGAGTCATATGCATTACACTACATTTTAGAGCATATTACTTTAGCAATGTTTGATGTCAGCACATTCCATATCATTCTACTTAGTATCACATTTGCATTCTATTTTGTCATCATTGTATCTTTAATACTAGTTTTTATTCTTCAGGTAAATACGGTTGGTACTGGCATTTTATTTTCACAGACAATAGGGAAAGTAAATGTGAGCTAAGGAAGGCAAGGCCAATATGCATCCAGAAGTACAATAGCAAAGCAAAGTCATATCCATGCTTATCATCAAATTAATTTTTCAACGAATCCCAAGGCTGAAAAAATGCAAAAAGCTATTTTTCTGTTAAAGATGATCAAAATTAACTGTAGGGGAACAACAAAGCAGTTACACATGGAAATCTAACGCACTCAAAGTACTAAATTAAGATGAGTGTGCCAGCTACCAAGAAAGTCAATTCAGTTACAAGGAAAGCGCTAGCTAAGCAAGTATAACCAATTTTGTTGCAACATAGTGCGATATTGTGCAGTGGAGCTAAATGAAGTAAGATACAGGATCAAATCAACAAGGCAGAATCATATAGGATCAAACATATAAGTGGAAAATATAAACAAAGCAATCATCAAGCAAAATAGGCGGCAGTTACAGGGGAATAAAATTCAGAGAAGCAGAAACTACCTGGGAAGTTTCTTATCCTCCCAGCATACCTTCCCCGCTTCTTATCCATCCTTTACACAGCAAAACAAAAAATAGCTGACATCACATGCTTGAATTTACTTGGTGACTGGTACAAGAGGTCAACAACAAAATCAAATCAAATTACTGAAATAGATGGAAATTAAAATGAGCGCTTTTTCAACCGGAAATTACAGTTAAGAATAGAAAAAAGAAAATCCAAGAATTTTTTTGAATAATAGAGGAAAGATCAAGAAGAATTGCAAGCCTCATGACAGCTCATCAACCTCAACATTATCGCTTCAACAACTCCCTAACAGGAAAAAAGAAAAAAAGAGAAGAAAAATAAGAAAAAGGGAGGGTCGTTAGATGATTTGGCGGAAAACGAATCTTGTGGTGGGAAGGGCTTTGGCTTTGGCCTTTAAATCTCGGGTTTTTAGCTACTGAAAAGAAAGGGGGGGGGGGGGTAAAGGAATTTGGAAAAAAGTTAAGGTTCTTCGTTGGGCTGAAATTTCAATTTGGTACCAAACGTTTCATGAAGATCCCAACTTAGTACGAAACCTTTTATTTCGTCCAATTTGGTACCAAACGTTTTATAAATGGTTGAATTTAATACTTTTTCAAGAGTCTGTCAGCGAGTGAAAGACACGCACGTTAATAACGCGTTGGGTACTCTTTGACTAAATAAAAAAAGCCACGTGGATTTTTTTCCTCTTCCTTTTTTCTTATCTTATTTTCCTTTTTATTCTCTTTGTATTTTCCTTCCTTTTTTCCTTCTTCAAACCTGATCCCCATCTTTTTCCCTAAACGACTAAACCCTATTGTCGTCGTTGCCTACGCCGACGTCAACCACTGATTCACTCCTCCACTGTCACATTTTCCTCTTTCCTTTCCGTCCTCATTTTTCTTTTAAAAAGAACCCTCAAGTCTAACCCAAAACAATCCTAAGCCGCAACTTCAAAGCCCAATTCCTGCGAATCCAACAGTCGGTTTTTCATCAAAAATCAAATATATTCAACTACGCACCATTTTGAACCCTTCCATTGTTTAAACTTCAAAAATATAACCCCGAATGTAAAACCCCAAAATTAGAGAAACATGAACCCTAGCTTTTGGGATTTTCTCTCTCCCGATGAGCAGCAACAATTCTTCTCCCATTGATACCGATTCTCACACTTGGTGAGAGTAAAGGTTTTGGTTTTGACAGAAAAAATATTGTTGGAAGATGGAGGAATGTTTAATTGGTAGGATGAGATGGATGAAGTGGATGAATCAGAGGAATAACAGAGATTCATTTTCTATTTCTTATCTGCTTCTTATGCTTTTGTTTCCTCGGTTTCCCTGGTATGCTTCAGTGGAGAGTTCAAATGAGTTTGAGAGATGGAGGAGCAAGAAAAATGTTGGTAAAGACAATGGTGGAAAGGAAGTGAAGAAGAGTGTTAATGCAAACAAGAAATTGTCATTTTCTCTGAGAACAATTGATTTAGTTATGTAACATCACCCTCATACTTGTAGACTTATTTGAATGTGATTCCTTCATGTATATGCTAATTTGATAAATTTACAATTCTTATGTTCATCCAAACAACTAGTTTTACTTTCTGCTATGCAATTTCTGCTGCAACCAACAGTTATCTCTTCTCTTTTGATCTTCTTTTTGTTTTTTACTAAAATTTGCAGGGTTTTGGTTTAATAGTAGTGAAAATGGGTGTTTGATCTTGGTTTCACTTTTTGGCCAAAAAAAATCTTAGTTTCATTTGGTGAAAAATGGGTGTTTAATCTGGGTTTATTTGAATATTCATATGTGTTCTTGAAAAAGAAAGAACTATTCTTTTTTTTTCTTGTTTTTCGTTTTCGGTATTCTTTTTTTTCTGTTTTCGATATTCTTTTTTTTTTCTGTTTTCGGTTTTTTTAGCTAATAATTTTATTGGTATATTAGTTAATAACTTTTATTTAAAATTAAAAAAGAAAAAAATAGAGCGATATTTGAAATAATTAGTAGAGAAAAAAAGCTTGGAAGAAATATGGGAAAATAAAAAACGGGAATTAAAAATTAAAAAAATAATAAACAAAAGCCACGTAGATAACAGAAAAGTGAAGTTAACAGGGACTTAACGCGTTTGTTGTTCAAATGCGCTGGAGGACCTAAAAAGGTACTAAATTGAACCATTTATAAAACGTTTGGTACCAAATTCGACGAAATAAAAGGTTTCGTACCAAGTTGAGATTTTCATGAAACGTTTGGTACCAAATTGAGATTTTAGCCTTCTTCGTTGTGTTTTTCTCTGAACAGTTACAAAAAAAAAGGAAAACACAAGAATAATAAGGGTTAGTCGATTAAGACCTGAAGATGGGCAACATCTTTGCTCAACGGGGAGTCGCACCTTGTTCTTGATTTCAAAGGCTTGAATCATCCATTTTCTTCTGTTTTCTTGGTATTTTGTTTGAGGGCTTTCGGGTTTCAAAGAATGGGGATTAAGAATCGAAGCTTGTTTTTACAAATGGGGCACTTCTTTTCTTCAATTAGGTTGGGTCGAAATCTACAAAAACTCAGATCTAGGGTTCGTGGAAGAAGAGGCGCGGGGAAGAAAAAGAAAAGAAGTTAAGCTGATAAGCCACCAGTCTCCCAAACAGCGTCATTTGGTGAGCCTCCTTTATAATTTCTTCAATTAAATCCACCTTGTTTAATTTATTGCGATTTGGAGCTTGTTTGTTTGGTGTATTGAATTTTGTTTCTAATTTCATGGTCGATGAAGTCAATTTAATTAATTTATATGTGCTTATGTGGTTATGATGGTGGTTTGTTGATTAAGTGATGATTTTGTTAAAAGATTAGATTTTTTAGTGAAAAAGTTTTGTCTTAGATTAGTAAATCATAATGGATTAGATCTATGTTTGTCATCTATGCTTTAATGGTTTATTTTGGTGAAGATTTATGTCTAAAAGGTTTAAGTTGCTATTTTTTTGTTAGGGTTATGATTTTTGTTTGCTATAATGTGATGAAATAGATAAAAAATGATTAGAATTGGATTATGATTATTTTCTTTGGAATTTAATTTATACTTGGAAGAAAAATCAAGCCTTTAGCTTAAAGTTTTGATTTTTAAAGTGTAATTGATTCAAAGATGGATTCATGATCACTTTTTGAGTTGATTTTGAGTATAAGAATGAAACCTTTGATTCAAAGCTTAGATTTTTAAATTAAAGTTAGCTTAATAATTGAGTTTTATATCATTATGAGCTAATTTTAATCTTAAAACCCAAGTTTTCAATTAAAAGGTCTAATTATTTAGATTAAAAATCAATTTAAAGAAGGATTGGTGAATCTATTTGAATCAATCTTAGTCTAAAAATCAAAACTTGGATTTAAAGACTTAATTCTTTTAGTTTGTATTAAATTAAGGAAATTGTTCTAGTCCAGAATTGTTCAATAACTTGTATTTAGGTTCATTCAAAGGCTTAGATTTGTTTTTGTGTTCAATTAGGTGCCTGAAATATTCAATTTAGTTCACATAAAGACCCAAACTTGTTTCCTTGTTCACCTAGGTCCCTGATTGGAACTTTAATTTGCCTTTTGGTTTGATTGAGTCCCTGACTTTGAATTTTATTTATCTTTTGTTACAATTTGCTCCCTGATTTGTGGTATTCTTAATATGATTGTGCAATTGAGCCCCTATTTTGCATATTTTATACTTTTTGCTTTCCTGAATTTTGCTAATCTTTTACTTGATGTGCAGAATTGTCCCCAGTCTTTCCAATTTGACCCTTAGGCTTTCATTTCTTTAAGTCATTTGTTATTTAAGTTATCGGCTTAATTAAGCCCTTGGGATTTGTAATAATTTAGTAATTAGTGTAGTGGTAAAGTAGAGTTCAATCGTATGCATTCATGTAGTACATGTTATATGTCACCTTGATATGTTCATAATGCATTATCATTCGTCTTTTGTTGAGATGAAGGACCTTTCAGATAAATGTACTCGGGTGCGAATTTATGGGAGTTCCTTCTAGACCAGTCTCTTCCGTAAATACCCCCATAATGCGTGGGAAGGGTTTATGGAGTTGACTTTGGGTAGACTTGTGTTAATGCATGTAATTTAAAAATGATCCTTCATGCATTTTCTTTGTCATTCATGCTAAATAAGAATTAGTAAGCAACCGTCTTTTACGATGACGGGTGGGTCCCAAGTAAATGTACTCGGTACGAATTCTCGGTCCCCGCTCCGAGATTGGATTATCCCCGAGATACCCCCATAATGCGTGGGAAGGGTCTCGGGTTAATCTCAAGTATACCGCTATTTACTAATAAACTAAAATTTACCGATTCATGCATCATCTGCATTCATTGTTTTCCTTTTAGGGTTAATGAAATTAAGAATATACAAAAAGATCATTTTTTTTTCTTCAAAAGCATTTTCAAAAGTAAGTATTCTCTTATTCAGCTTCCAAAAATGAATTAAAATTGGTAATTAAGTGTTTTAAGATTTAAGCAGAAGTTTTCAAATTTAAATCAGATTTAGTCTCAAGATTAGAAGATCAATAGAAGTTGGAACAAGTTTTCCAAAACAATAAGAAAAGAAGATTTTCTCACCATTTTTAAGAAGACAAAAATAAAAGGTTTTGTCACAGTATTTTCAAAACTTCTTTTTTGAAGAGAAAAAGATCAACAAGAGAACAAACAGTGAAAGAGAATCGAAAGCGGAATTGATCGGCGGCCGTTTGGTCATTTCCTTCGAATTCTTGATATTGCTTTAAAAATGATTTTCTTTTTTCTTATAATCCTTTCTAATAATCAAGATTAAGATAAAAGAAACTGTATATTGTTAGACTCATAGGATTTAGTTAGACTAGAGGTACCGTCATTTGACGGGCATTTGGGGGTATTGATCATTCCCTAAATGTAACAGACTCCCGAACCTAGGCTTAGGTTGTAAGACCAGACTTTAAGTTTAGTGGGTCCATTGCCGAGCTTTGGATGTAGCTAGGCTTAGGAGGTCATTAGGTGAATAATCACACCTTAGAATTTTGATTAGTGGCGACTCCTCTGTTTCAATCGTTTCGACAGGGTTCCCCGGACCCGAACGTTTCAACAGCTTGGCGACTCCGCTGGGGATATTAGAGAGTCAGGCCTCACTTAGTCTAATCAAGATCTAGTGTTTAATAAAATGGTTGCTTGCTTTTCTTTTTGTTGTGTTTTGCATCTTTACCACTTTCAATGTATATATATATCTGGTTGCTTCACCCGTACCTTGTGTTGTTTCTCTTGTTTTCTGTCGTGGTTAGTTACTAGGTCTGCCAGGTTTAGTTTTAGGGTAATGGTAGGTTCTTCCTTCACACACTCCACTTAGACTGCATCTTGCATTTACATTTTGCCACCTTGATTAGATTTTGGGAGGTATAATAAGTGAGTCTTCGTGGGACCAACCAGGTCCCCGTACAGGTTGTGCGAAAAATCTTCACCCAATGAGACCTTGTCGGGTCAAAATTGGGAACCTTCTAGGTATGAGTGGACCAAGCCAGCATATAAGTTGGTACACATAAGGAACATTCCGAACATTTACCTTTCTGTTTCGAAAATAAGAACTGTAGAGAGAGTAACCCCTTTTACTCTCAACAAATAGACCACCCGCCCCAGGAGGACCGTTGTGTCCGAATTTTTGTTCAAGGAAAACATATTATTTAAAAAAGGGCATCATTTTTCAATTTTTATACTCTGGTGTTGTTATTTACTTTATACACTTACTTTCCTTTACTAACTCGTGTTCTTTTGTTTTTCTCCAGTTTTCTATCTTTTTCCATGCATTCATTACATTAGGTGGTCACATAATGGCCAAAACCAAGAAAAAGGGTGTACCAAGCAAGGTGGGACCCACACATCAGTTAGCAGAAGGAAGCACGAGCGCAGCACCAACGGTTGATAATCTGCCGAAAAGTGGGACAGAACAACAAAGAAATTGGGTTGTGACTTCTCTGGACTACAGCGTCGAGTTTCCACCTGTGACTCATTTTGATACCAGTCAGAGAAACCTCGACAAGTTGAAGAGTTTGTGGGCGAGATTTTCGTACAAAGAACAGTTCAAGTAAAAGTATGGGCTTATTGGGTCTTTGATTGATACCGAGGTTGATCATTCACTATTGAAGGCTATGATACATTTCTGGGATTCTGCTCGTCGTTGCTTTGTTTTCAATGAAGCGGACATGGTGCCTATAGTGGAAGAATATCGCTCCATATTGTTTCCCTCAGATGAGTTTCCATTCAGAAAGCCTAATGACAAGATTTATTGGAGGAAGTTGCACCCCCAAGTCAGTAAGCACATTTCTGAGATGACTGGAGACAAGACAGACCAGTGGATGGGTGAGCTTAAAACCTTGAGCATAGGAGTAAGGGCTTTCAAAGAAAGTTATTTGACTTAGAAAGCCGAGGAACACTTGGAGGATGAAGAGAAAGGATCCCAATTGATAGCTCTTTTGATTTATGGTTTGATCATCTTCCCTAAGGCTCTGTCACATGTGGATGAGTTGATGATTAACATACAGGATCAGGCGAAACACGGGTTTGATATCTCACTAATAATAGTGGCAGAGACTATTCTATCTTTGAACCACTGTAGGAGGGCCGGAGAAGGAAGGTTCATCGGGTGTGCGGCCATGTTGACTATATGGATGAAGACTCACTTACCCTTAATTGACACTTCTAAGATGGCCATTCAGTTTCGAGATAGTGATCCCATCAAAGAGTTTAAGAATATTGCATGGGTTAAGAAAACAGTGTAAGAGTGGATAGACTGGTTCAGAGAATGTGGGCATGGCAACATTGTGTGGAGAGCGTGATGAATGAGGAATAAGACCCTAGTGCATCAAAGTGGTGGAGAGTCATTCATGCTACTAATGGGGCCATGGGGAACCACCACTTAGTCAACTTCTTTGGCACTTAGACAGTTTGGAGTAGGGCAATTCATTCCCGATATGCAGGGTTTGTTCAGTATTGACATTGAGCATAAGGAACAGTTGGAAGTAGATGTAGCAAGGGCTGAGGCACTCAAGTGGAAGAATTCGCAGTGGGAATATGTGACTGACTCGCCTTATAAGACAACCCCATCTCCAGAGTATGTCAGATGGCATAAGGAAGTGGTCGAGAGTCTAGCACCGCCTCCCGCCAAGAACCCGAGAATTAGATTGGGGGCAAACAATGAAGATGAGCTCACTAAGTTAAAGATTGAAAACAAGCGTCTTCGTGAGGGGGCTGTGCTCTAGGAATTGGAGGAAAAATTCCAGTTGAAGAAAGCCAAGTGGGAGAAAGAGAAAGCACATATGATGGAAATAGATGAGAACCTGCAAATTCAGATGGACAAATTGGTAAAAAGGAAGGAGGAATTGGAGTAAGATCATCAGAAAAAAAAGGAGAGGGCAGAATTTTGCGGTAATCAGAATAGGAAGATTGGCCTGTCAAGAGATATATTCCAGGAGAGAGCAATAGAGCTGAAAAGAAAGGAAGTCGCAGTTGTTGTGGGAAATTCCAAGTATGCTATACTTGAGCAGGAGAACCGGGAAATGGAAAGCAGATATCAGGGCTTTAGGCGAGAGTTTGAGGAAGAAAGGGACTTTAATAACAACTTGGTTTCCTTGGTTCGGCGTCAGCATGAAGAGATTAGAGTCCTCAAGGAAAAGGAGGTAGAGCTTATTGGCGCCAATGAGAGGATCGCCACATTAACTGCTGAACTTAAGGCAGAAAAAGGGAAGACAAGACAGTTGAGCACGAGGTGCAATTGGTGTTATGGAATGTCGCCCACGAAGCTCAGGTCCAAGATCTAAATGCTGAAATTATCCATCTGACAGAATTGGCGGAAACACGTCAGAACAATTTTAACAAACTTGAGTCGGAATACTTGCTTTACAAGGCGAAAGTGAAGGAGTTGAAACGCGCATGGTTTTTCATCCAATATAGGCTCTACAAGTGCGAAAATGGCTACCACACCTGCACCGATCAGTTGTTGGAGTTGTAAGCACATGTCCGGACAGGAGTGGCAAAAGCTAGGGAAATCAAGAGTGAGGTTCAGAAGGTCTGCAATCAAAAGATGCTTAGGGGACTTGAAGGGCAGCAGATCCTAGAGTGTTTGGAGAAGGTGATCCATCTTTTTGGAGCTTTCATCAATGCTTACAACGACATATCCCTGAATGAAGACTTTGATAAGCGCAAGCGAGAGGAGATTGATCAGACCAAAATCATACACCTTTTTATTAGCTTTTTCATATGTTTTTTGAGTGTTTTATGCTTGATTATGCCTTATATTGGTTATAATTGTGTTCATAGGTGTTGACAAGAAGAAAAGTGCAAAATCACCAATTTTGTACCTTTATAGAGCCTTTTTGGATGATTTATGACACAAATACTTTCCAAGGAAGTTTTGGATGAAGAATGGAGCCATCATGTTCGTGATTGAAGAGCTTGAAGAGTCAATTTTATACTTATCAAAGTCATAAAGTTGATTGCTAGGTGTTTTCAAGGCAAAGGAGCAAAGACAAGTTCAAGGCAAGAAGACATGTCAAGGGGATGAGCTATGACACAGCACATATGGGTGATCAGGCGAAACACATGGGTCTTCAGACAAACCATGTGGGCACCCAGCTGGAGTCGTGACACTGCCCACCTGGGTTTTCAAGCAAACCACATGGGTGCTCAAGGCAACCATGTGGGCGCCCAGGTGGAGTCGGGGTCCTTGTCCCGCGCGCGCCCAGCAGCCAGCGTCGACACTCGCATGTCACTTCCTCTTGAAGCTACTTCAATACTTTCCAGATTTGGCGATAGTTCGGTAAAACAGTCATAACGTTTGATCCAGAGCTCCAAACGAGGCGTATGAACATGCGTTGGAAAGCTAACTCCAGGAGCTACAACGTTTGTGTTTTGGTCGAAACCCAGATCTGACGTTTTCATGGACGAAAATGCCCCTGAAGTTTGCGGACAGAATCTGTTTTGGGCCTGACTTGCGTTTTTGATCAATTGAGCCCATATAATCTATTTGGGGTCAGCTTGAAGATATGGAGAACAGCCCAGAACGTCCCTAGGGTTAGTTTAAGTCAGCTACAACTCTAAATTAAACCCTAGGCAGCCCCCTATATAAACCCTCTTATCCTAGAAACCCTAGACACATAGAATAGTTTTTATCTCTTTTTATTTTCGAAGGATTTGCGGTTTTGAAGAGGAGGCCGCCGCCTCTCTCTTCTCCACCTCTTTTCGTTGTAAGTTTTCCATCCTCTCATGGATTGGAAACAATCCATGAGTAGGTAAACTCTTATACTTCTTTTCCTTAGATATTTTTTGATCAATGAATCTATGGTGAGACTTTTGTTCTTAATAATTTGATTTTTCTGTTTGAATATGTTTCTTATCCCTATGCTTCATCTTATGTGTTCATGTTTTGATGGATTTGGTGGCCAACTTATCTTGAGATTTATGAATGCTATAGTTAGATTCAAGTTGTCTCAAATGGAGTCAATGTTGGTCCAAGTGACAATTGTAATTCTAGGAATTCTAGAATTCAATGGGATTATCAAACCTTATTGAAATATATAGGCCGAATTGGAAATAGATGTAGATGAGTTTGGTATTGATTTATCATGCATGTGGAAAAGAATAATCTTAATGCTTATTCTAGGAAGGGCTGGAACCCGAATCAGAATATTAGAGGTTAGTTTTAGCGAGATGCGGATTAATCTTATTAGCATGTTGGAATTAGCATTACGTCTGTTCCTATACCAATTATTCAAGTGGAGTTGTTTAAGATGTTAAGAGGATTACTTTATTCCAATGAAAATTGATGTCTACGTCTTAGGCTATATATCGATTTGGGGTAATTTATGATTCTTAATTGATTGCAATTTAAGTCAAATTCATGTCTTGTGTCCATGATCCATGATTCATTAGATCAAATACTACCTAAAGGAGAAGAAGTATGTTTTTAATCCATTGTTTTTCTCAAACTATTTTCTTAATCTTTAGTTTTATTTTATTTCATTGGTTTTTAGTTTGATTTGTCTATTTTGAAAAACCCATAAAAATCCCCTTTGGTAAGACTTTCTTTAGTGTGATTTGGATTTAATTTGTTTCCACCTTCTCTGTGGGATTCGACCCCTACTTGCCCTAGCTATTATTTATTGGTTTGTGGGGATTTATCTTGTGATTTGATCAACGACCGATCAGATATGATGAGTGATGCATGATAGATTAGAGTAGTTGAACAAACAAATACTTGGAGATTGTAATTAAAGCTTGAATGATTTGGTGATGTAATGATGTGGTGTTCTAAACCTTGTTTTGAATAAATCCAACTTCTCGGTTTTTGGCATTATGTGACCAGCTATTAGATGTTCATTAAACGCATAAAGGATGTCTTGATTTATGTGAATGCACAAAATCAAGTTATGAAGTGCTACCGCAATAGTGGAGAATCTTTATAACATTCCTTTTTAGGTCATATCATTCATTCATGCATACACTTTGCATAGATGTCAGTGCGAAAGACACTTTGACTTATGTGAATGCACAAAGTCATAGTTCTTGATATAAAAGCGAAGAATTATGAATTCCACCACAATGGTGGGAGATCTCGTAAGCTCTTTCTTTTAGGGCATCAACTCATTTTTTAAACAAACCAGTAATAAATAATAATACCAGTTTTTGATGTTTAATTCAAAGGAACCAAGATAGCTCAACGTTAGTATTTCACACGGTCAAAGGCTAGAGCAATGGCAAGCCAACTGTCGAAACGTTCGGGTCCGGGGAACCCTGTCGAAACGACGTTGGAAATGGAGTCGCCACCAATCTTTTTTAAAGGTGTGATTAGCCACCTAAAGATCACTTAAGCCAAGTAAAGTCCATAGCTCGGCAATGGACCCACTACACCTAAGGTCTGGTCTTTGTAACCTGAATCTAGGTTCGGGAGTTGATTACGCCCAGGGAAGGATCAGCACCCCTGTAGCGCCCGTCAAGTGACAGTACCTCTCAATCTAACTAGATCTAATCGGTCGAAAAGAAAAAGTTGGTTGCTTTTAATCCTAATCTTGATTATTATTAGAAAGGGTTATAAAAAGAAAATAAAACCATTTTTTTGGAACCAATGTCGAGAATTCGAAGAATATAATCGAACAACGTCGATCAATTCTGTTACGATTCTCTTTCACTATTTGTTCTCTTGTTGAGTCTTCCACATCGGGAAGAAATTTTGAAAATGCTGTGATAAAATCTTTTTTCCATTTTTGAGTTTGAAAAAAACTTGATCAATTTTATTAATTTCCAAAATCTTCTTTTGAATTGCTTGATTAAGAAAACATTCTTTTTTAAAATGCTTACCTTGAAAAACCTTTAAAATACACATTTCTTAATTTGAAAATCAAATAAGAGAACATGATTTGAGGAAAACTCTGTTTTGAAAACACCTTTTATTACTTCTTTTAATTTTTCTGATTTTCATTTTTTTTGGATTTTTTTTCCTTTTTCTATCTCTAAATTAATGCATGTATGCAAATGATGAATGCAAAGTCCAATTATTAAAGTCAATTCGCGTAACCCGGGTTTTTTGAAAGCACTTCCCGGGATATATGCTCGGAACCCCGATGCATCCCGGAAAGAGCCGTCTCATCCTCGGAGACATTTAGTGGCCCCGAAAACTCGACCACACACCGAATGCCCCTTCTTCGGAAGGGTTACGGTCATTAACTGAATTAAAGTGTTATGATATGCAAACAGATATAATCGATGACAAGTAAATATGACATGCATGCAATTGAATTCTACTTTACTAAATTATTATAAACCAAGGCCCGATTGGACCAATTAACAAATTGACAAAAGTTAAGGAGAAATAAAAACTTATGGGTCGGACTGGGTCTACTGGGGACCTTTTTTGCACACTAAGAAAATGATCAATAACATTCAGGAAATAACACACAATATCAATGCAAATTAAAGACCTAAATTGACCAAGTAACAACCATCCTTCCATAAATTCCTCAATTTCCTTTCAAGTAAATCTCTATTTGTGAAATTAGGTCTTAACTCCAAGTTTAACTTCCTTAAAATTGAAATCAGCCCAAAGTGTCTTACATATCATCTTCAAGCCAATTTCAATCAAAGAAAATCTTTACTTTAAGTTGAGACCCCATTTCCAAATCAAGATTAGCTCAAGTAATTAAATTTCCATTTTCAAACATAAATCTCATATTCCAAAACAAAAGCAAATCGATCAAAAATTCATGAAACTTGATTAAAATAAAGATCAATTTCAAGTCAATTTAAACACAAAAATCTAAGCTTTGACCTCACACTTAAATTAAACAAAAGACACAACCTTTGTACCAAAAAATACCCAAAAAATTATGCATTTTCAAATCAAAATTGCAAGCAATGCTCAACAACATCAACCAATTAAATAAAAATCTAATTTTTAGGCTAAAGAACCTAATTTTAAACAATCCATGACCAATTAACCTAAACTCAACTTAATACTCAACATAAAGACTAATTTATTTAACAAAATATTCAAAATTTTAACTCTAGAAATCAAAAGCTAGGATTTTTATAACATATAAGAGTCCAAGTAACTAACTAAAAAAAAACCTCAAATTTAGCATCTCTATAAAAGAAGGAACTTAAACAAGTTTTCAATTTAAAGTAATCACACCCAAACAAGCCTCAAATTGCAACAATTAAACATAACAAGTCTCAAATTGCAGTAATCAAGTAATATCAAGCCCAAATTAAAGAAAAATGGCAGTAACCAGGTCAAAATTGCAGAAATCACAAAAAAGAGAACTCAATTGAAAAGGAAAGAAAATTACCTTCACCAAAACGGCGTCGTTTTGGGGGTGGAGGTAATATAACCCTAACCCCTTTTCTCTAACTCGCACCTCTCTCTTTCTTCTTCTTCCTCGCTACCTTTCTCCTTCTCCAAATCTGAAACCCTAACAACTTCTTTTCAACCAGGCGTCGCTCCTCATGGCCACCGACCAGCCACAGCTGCCTTCTCCGATGAGGCTTCGCCGTCGCAGCCTCGTTTTCTGCAGATTCCCTCTCTAAGCTCCGCAACCCGATCTTACCTCTTGTTCAATCCCGAATCTATCAACCCGATTAATCCGAGCTTTAAACGAACCAAATTTCCCTTTCCCGATTTGACTTTTCCACCCAACTTGAGTAGATTGTTCATCCATCCCTCTTCTCTATGTCCATCGATCCTCTCAATATCAACTCTCAAGCCCCAGGTTCGTTTTCAAAGCATGGTTTTTTATTTAAATTGAGAAAGAGTGAAGAGGGTCTGATCCGTGTGTGTGTCCAGGGTTTGTTTCTTTCGGGTTCCCGTTGAAAGGGGAGAGAGAGAGAGAGAGAGAGAGAGAGAGAGAGAGAGAGAGAG
>AWUE01024251.1:0-60952 GCA_001974825.2 Corchorus olitorius
GTTCAGGTGAAATCCCGCAAAGGGCGGCCTGATTCCAATGGGGGTTCTTGAGTTGAAAACCCGAAAGGGCGGCTCAAGTAAAGGACGGAAGGGCATTGACAGTGGAATTTTTGCTCAATCTTCTTGTAAGGTCGAAGGGGTGAGTGAGCAGTCCAGAGCTACCAGTGATGACTAAAAGAGAAAGAGAATTTACACACAGGACCAATTGAAATGCAAGGGAATTATCCATCATTCAAAATCGTCGGAGTATTCATCACCATGAGGTCTATTCTTTCTTATATATATATATATATATATATATATATATATATATATTTCTTTCTATTTTAATATTCATATCTTATATTACATTTCTCTTTTACATACATTTTCTATTGAGAGGAACACTTGAATTATGCATTTCACTACAAAATCATAATCCTGATTGAACATATCTGAGTGAACATAGTCATGAATGATATTCAACCACAAAGGGTTGACAGATCAAAACATCAGTCTTAATTTCATTAAAATCTAGGGATTTCGGATTGGAGGAAAAATGAGATTCTAGTGGTGCAAATACTCAATGAGGGGCATATATTTCATAAAACGAAGTCAACAGGAAAGAATATCCCAAGTGTGTTTTTTAAGAAGATTAGAGTGAAGTTGGCCTGCTTAGACAGGAACGTCAAGATAAAGAAATCAGGAGTGATGTTGGGCTATCATGGTTCCTTATTTTAAATTGATAATTTTCAGTTCAGATGAAAAAGAAAAAGGTTTTCATGTGGAATTCATTGACTTTTTATTAGAGTTTCTGTTTCTGTTTCAATTCCAAGTCTTGTTTCGTTTTAAAATCCTGTTCGAGGTCTCTGGTCGAGAGTATCTGTTTCAATCTTGTTTTATTTTAAAATCCTGCTCGAGGTCTCTGGTCGACAGTTTTCCATTTCAATTCAAAATTTGTTTCATTATAAAATCCTGCTCGAGGTCTCTGGTCGAGAGTTTTCCATTTCAATTCAAAATCTGTTTCATTTTAAAATCCTGCTCGAGGTCTCTGATCGAGAGTTTTCCATTTCAATTCAAAATCAGTTTCATTTTAAAATCCTGCTCGAGGTCTCTGGTCGAGAGTTTTCCATTTCAATTCAAAATCTGTTTCATTTTAAAAATCCTGCGCGAGGTCTCTGGTCGAGAGTTTTTTGCTTCAGAAATCTTGTTTAATTTTAAAATCCTGCTCGAGGTCTCTAATCGAGAGTTTTCATTTTAAAGTCTAAAAATCTTGTCTTGTTTTAAATCTTGTTTGAGGCCTCTGTTCGAGAGTTTTGTTTCAAAATTTCACACACACACACACACACACACAAAAGGGTGTCTACATCTTTGCACATTTCCTTACTAACAGAAAGTATACAAAGTGCTTTCTTGTAAATTCCCATTAGTCAGAAAATGTACAAATAGGGGCAGCTATAGACACCCAATTTTGGCTTGTCCAAAGTATTTTAGGTTTTATACAGTGTTTGGTCAGCTTAATTACCAAAGCCATTTTAGTAATGGGTCTAGTTTTCAATTGGCATTCTCATATTCATTTTTAAGTACATCCAATTTACTTTCATTCATATTAATCATATTAAGCATATTCATGTTCATTTCTTAAACATGCTCATACTTACTTTCATTCATATTAATCACATTAAGCATAATCTTGTTCATTTCTCATTAACCATGTTCATATTTACTTTCATTTGCCCATTACTCATATTTAGTGGCACATGTTCATTAAGCATGTTCATATTTATCTTCATTTGTCAATTAGTAATATATATTCAGTTGCATACTTGTCATTCATAAATCATAGTCATGCATTGGTAGCTTTTAGTTAGAGTTCTCCTTGGGCATAATCTAAAAAGTAATTTATTTTGTTTTGCTTTCACTTAGTTAATAATGAATTTACAAGGGACTTTCCTATTTCATTTCACAATCTCCAAAGTCCAAAATTACAGAATAAAAAGGCAGAAAAGAAAAAGACCAAAAAGAGACAAAATAAAGACTTGTTTGGCAATAAAAGGAATCCCAAGCTGAATTACATTTCATTTCCCTTCATGTGCCTTAAAAAAACCTGCCAAAAACAAAAGGAAATAGGAAATTTAGAAAATCCCACGCCATGATAGGTAAAAATGGTTGAGTCATGAGTCATTTGCATTACACTACATGTTAGAGCATATTACTTTAACAATGTTTGATGTCAGCACATTCCATATCATTCTACTTAGTATCACATTTGCATTCTATTTTGTCATCATTGTATCTTTAGTACTAGCTTTTTTTCTTCAGGTAAATACGGTTGGTACTGGCATTTTATTTTCACAGACAATAGGGAAAGTAAATGTGAGCTAAGGAAGGCAAGGCCAATATGCATCCAGAAGTACAGTAGCAAAGCAAAGTCATATCCATGCTTATCATCAAATTAGTTTTTCAAAGAATCCAAAGGCTGAAAAAATGCAAAAAGCTATTTTTCTGTTAAAGATGATCAAAATTAACTGTAGGGGAACAACAAAGCAGTTACACATGGAAATCTAACGCACTCAAAGTACTGAATTAAGATGAGTGTGCCAGCTGCCAAGAAAGTCAATTCAGTTACAAGGAAAGGGCTAGCTAAGCAAGTATACCCAATTTTGCTGCAATACAGTGCGATTTTGTGCAGTGGAGCTAAAGGAAGTAAGATACAGGATCAAATCAAAAAGGCAGAATCATACATGATAAAACATAACAGTGGCAAATACAAACAAAGCAATCATCAAGCAAAATAGGCGACAGTTACAGGGAAATTAAATTCAGAGAGTAGAAACTACCTGGGAAGTTTCTTATCCTCCCAGCTGATACGAATCTAGTTGTTTAAGATTCAAATCTACCCTTGTGACCTGCCAAGAAGCCACTTGAACAACTTCAACTTCTAGATGTGTATGTCGACAATCTCACCTAAGCAATCTTCTTCTTTCGTCGGTCTTAGACCTCCAATTAGACCTGCAATTGAACACCTAAGATCACAAGATTCACAAGCAATCAAGCATCACAACTTAATTATTTGCTAGGACTCTACAAGATTGAAAAACCCTAAGTTTTGCTCAAACTAGAACAATGAAGCTAAGATAATCAATTTTGGTGAATAACCTCAAAATCTTTATTGAAAACTTAACTTGAGTTTACAAGAGAGATATAGAGCCTTTATATAGGCAAAGGTCTTTGCACAAACCCCCTTAAAACCCTCTAAACCGCCTCCTCAATAGCCATAGGCGGCTAACCCTAATGAGTCTTCTAGAAACTATCCAAAAATACAACCAATAGAAAATTAGCTAAGGATTGGACTTAATTAAACAAGGCCCAACCCAAATAAGGTTCTTAACTAATTAAATAACTAATCTAAGATAGAATTAAGCCCACAATGGCTAAATCACAACTCCAATGGACTAATGCTCATCGATTTCAAGCATGGTGCATAACTTGGAATCGATGGGAATATTCCTTTGGTGATGATCTCTAATGGTCTCCAAATGAACTCCAATGGCCTTTAACTCTTCAAGATGAACTCTAATGAGGCCCAATAATGCTTCCTTGAACCTTTTAGATCTTGCTCTTATCATTGGACCTAATGGCATCTTCAATGGATCAAATGGCACCTTAGGCAACTCTAATGGACTTGAATCTTCTTTGGCAACTCCTTGCGCAACCCTAGCATCTTCTAGCCTTGCCGCATGTGAACATCATCTCCATGATCTTCATTGTGTTCTTCAAGACCATGATGAGTCCTTGGCGCATCATCCCATTTCCCTTGAAAAGGATTTATCCTCAAATCTGCATCATTATCAAACAAGGATAAGTCCCGAGACATTAAAAGTAACACTTACATTACCATATTCACTAGGAAGATCTAGCTTGTATGCATTGTTGTTGATCCTCTCCAAGACTTGGAATGGACCATCTCCACGAGGTAAGAGCTTAGACTTCCTCTTCTTAGGGAACCTTTCCTTCCTTAGATGCAACCAAACCCAATCTTTAGGTTCAAAGATGACCTCTTTGCGCCCCTTGTTAGCATTCTTCATGTAGTGTTGTGTTTTCTTCTCAATTTGAGCTTTAACCTTTGCATGAAGATCCCTAACATATTCAGCCTTGCGTTGCCCATCCATGTCAACTTGCACACTCAAAGGTAAACTCAACAAATCCAATGAAGTTAAAGGATTAAAGCCATACACACATTCAAAAGGTGAAAATCCAGTTGTACTATGTATGCTTCTATTGTATGCAAATTCAACATGAGGCAAATAATCTTCCCAAGTTCTTAAGTTCTTTTTAATCAATGCTCTAAGTAAGGTAGACAAAGTCCTATTAACTACTTCAGTTTGACCATCAGTTTGACCATCAGTTTGACCATCAGTTTGAGGATGACAAGTAGTTGAAAATAACAACTTAGTACCTAACTTAGCCCACAAAGTTCTCCAAAAGTGACTTAAAAACTTAGCTTCTCTATCACTCACAATCGTCCTAGGCATTCCATGTAGTCTAACAATCTCTTTAAAGAACAAACTAGCTACATTAATGGCATCATCAGTTTTAGTGCATGAAATGAAGTGTGCCATCTTAGAAAACCTATCAACAACCACAAAGATAGAATCTTTGCCTCTCCTAGAACGAGGTAAGCCTAACACAAAATTCATGCTAATATGAGTCCATGGTTCATGAGGAATAGGCAAAGGAGTATACAATCCATGAGGTTTAGATGTAGATTTAGCTTGCAAACAAGTAATGCAACTAGAAACATGCTTCCTTACATCATATCACATCTTAGGCCAAAAGAAGTGTTCATGCAATAATTCATATGTTCTATCAACACCAAAGTGACCCATTAAACCTCCCTCATGCGATTCCCTCACTAGCACAAAACGCAGAGAACAAGCAGGTATACACAATCTAGATTCTTTAAACAAAAATCTATCATGCTTATAATACTTCCCAAATCCAGAATTCTCACATGCTTTAAACACATCACTAAAGTAAGCATCACTAGCATATAATTCCTTAATGAACTCAAATCCAAGAAATTTAGAATCAAGCATGGAAAGTAAAACATACCTCCTTGATAAAGCATCGGCTACAACATTCTCCTTACCTTTCTTGTAGCGCACCACATATGGAAAAGATTCAATGAACTCAATCCATTTAGCATGCCTCTTGTTCAGCTTTTGTTGGCCCTTTAAGTACTTCAAGCTCTCATGATCCGTGTGAATCACAAACTCCTTAGGCCACAAATAATGCTGCCATGTTTGTAATGCCCTAACAAGAGCACGCAACTCCTTATCATAGGTAGGATAATTCAACGCAGCCCCATTCAACTTCTCACTAAAGTATGCCACGAGTTTCCCTCCTTGCATAAGAACTGCGCCAATACCTACACCTGAAGCATCACATTCAATCTCAAACGTATTGTTAAAGTTAGGTAAAACAAGCAAAGGAGCATTAGTTAGTTTGTCCTTCAAAGTCTCAAATACTTCTTGTTGCTCTTTTCCCCACTTGAATGGTGCATTCTTCTTCATCACACTAGTAATAGGGGCGGTCAAGGTGCTAAAGTCCTTAACAAACCTCCTATAGAATCCAGCTAAGCCATGGAAGGATCTCACTTGACCAACGTTGGTGGGTGTTGGCCAATCTTTGATGGCTTTGATCTTCTCCTCATCAACATGTATACCTTGTGCATAGACCACAAAACCAAGGAAAACAAGCTTGTTTGTGCAAAAGGTGCACTTCTTAAGGTTAGCATACAACTTCTCAACCCTAAGTACATCTAAAACACATCTCAATTGCTCAATATGTTCCTCTAAGCTGCGGCTATACACAAGTATATCATCAAAATAAACAACAACAAACTTTCCAATATAAGCTCTTAAAACTTGATTCATAAACCTCATGAAAGTACTAGGTGCATTAGTTAATCCAAAAGGCATAACTAACCATTCATACAATCCTAACTTAGTTTTAAAAGCAGTTTTCCATTCATCACCTGCTTTCATGCGAATTTGATGATATCCACTCTTAAGATCAATTTTTGAAAATAAGCAAGAACCATGCAATTCATCAAGCATATCATCTAATCTAGGAATAGGGTGGTGATACTTAACTGTAATGTTGTTTATTACCCTACAATCAACACACATTCTCCAAGTTCCATCCTTCTTAGGAACAAGCAAAACTGGAACTGCACATGGAGAAAGACTCTCGCGCACATAACCCTTTTGAAGTAGCTCTCCAACTTGTTTATCCAACTCCTTTGTTTCATCAGGATTTGTCCTATAAGCTGGCTTATTTGGAATTTGCGCCCCAGGGATGAAGTCAATTTAATGTTCAATCCCTCTAATTGGTGGTAATCCACTAAGAATCTCCTCAGGAAACAAATCTGCAAACTCATCTAAAAGAGAAACAATTTTCCTTGGAAGTTCTCCAGCCAAGTTGTTAGTGCTCACAAGTGTATTCTTAAGCAAAAGTAAGAATAAAACAGAATTATCTTTCAAAGCATTCTTAATCTCACTCTTAGAAGCTAACATACACTCTTTAACAACTTTCTTAGAACTAGTTTGCACAATTGATGTATTTCTAACGCAATCACTAGAACTATCATGCTTTGCCTTTTCTTTAACCTTAAATTCATCCTCTAACTTAGCAAAATCCTCTTTCAATTTAAATTGATCTTTTAAAGCTTCTTGAGGTGATAAAGGAATTAAAGTAATAGGCTTCTTACCATGCATAAAGGTGTACTTGTTGGACTCACCATCATGCTTCACCTTGTTGTCAAATTGCCATGGACGACCAAGTAGCACATGGCATGCTTGCATTGGCAAAACATCACACAAAACATCTTCTTTGTACCTGCCCAAAGAAAGAGAAACTAAAACTTGTTTGTTAACTTTAATCTCCTCCTTGTCGTTGATCCATCCTAAACTCTAGGGTTTAGGGTGTTTGGTAGTGGGTAATTGCAACTCCTTCACTAAATAAACACTAGCTATGTTTGTACAACTCCCACCATCAATGGTCAAACTACTAGGCTTTCCATTCGCATACATCCTCATATGGAACAAGTTTTCTCTTTGATTTTGCACATCACCTTTCACATATGCACTCAAGGCTCTCCTTGCAACCAAGTTCTTAAGTGAAGCTAACTCATCACCATCATCATCTCCCTCTTGCGCAAAACCTCTTTCATCATCTCCATCACTAAAATCCTCTTCTTCACTCACAATTTCATCATGATCATTAAGATACATCACCTTTTTGTTAACACAATCCTTAGCATAATGACCATAACCTTGACACTTGAAACACTTAAGGTGAGATTTAGAGTTAGAACTAGAAGAAAATGAAGATTTAGAATCGGATTTAGGTGTAACTAACCCCTTTTGCACCACCTCCTTACTTTGAGTCTTCTCATCTTTATTGATTGGAGTTTTCCATGAGTTTGATGATGAAAATCCTCTCCTTGTTGCGCCACTCCTTTTGATTTGTCCCTCGGCCTTCAATGCATGTTGTAACAACTCCTCCACATCATAGTGTTGTTGCATCTCCACAATGTCATGAATCTCCCTATTCAAGCCCGCAAGAAACCTAACCATGGTAGCTTGTAGAGCTTCTTCAATTTCAGCCCTTGATATCAACAACATCATCTCGGAGTAGTACTCATCTACACTCTTTGATCCTTGCCTCAAAGTTTGTAAGCTTTGGTATAGAGAATTGATGTAGAAGCTTGGAACAAATCTCTTTCTCATGCAACTCTTCAATTCGGCCCATGTGTCAATTGGCCTCTCCAAATTCCTTCTCCTTGACTGCACCAATTGATTATACCAATTCAAAGCATTCTCAACAAATTCAAGGATAGCAATTTGTACCTTCTTAGCCTCGGCAAAAGGATGATAATCAAAGTACATGTCCAATTTGGACTCCCACTCCAAGTAATCCGCAAGTGTCCCTCTCCCATTGAACTTTGGTATTTTGTACTTGATGTTATCCTTAGGCTCATCTCTTTATTCTCCTCTCCTAGGCCGCAAGTTTTCATTGTAAGCTTGGCCTCGAAGTTCTTGTTGCCTCAATCTCTCCATAGGATCAACTCTCCTAGCAATTTACCTTTGTTGAGGTTGTTGTTGTTGATGATCCCTTTGCACATTGTTTGGTGCGGCATTGTTTTCTCTTTGTTGAGGTGGTGGCTCTTGTTGAGCTTTAGCCATAGTCTCCATCCTTGCATCCATGGCATCTAATCTTTGCATAAGTGCTTGCATCATGGCATTCAAATCATTGTTTTCATTTTGATCTCCCATTATACCTACACACAAAGAAAAGTTAGTAATAAAAATTCCTCATTGGCGATCCACTACTCTCTTAATGATCTCACAAGATTATGCCTTTTTCTAGCTTCAATAGGCCTAATAAGAGCAAATTGTTAGAGCCTCCTTTCTTCTCGTGACCTACTTGAGGAACAAACAATTAAAAGCAATAACTTGAGTGAATCAAAAACAAAAAGTGATCTATACAATCCAAACAGCCTTTTGTCTCCCAAACTTGTTGCACAAAACAATTAGCAACACAAAGCAATCAATTCAATCAATTATAAACCCTAGTACCACTTAGATCCAATTTTATACCACTTGTCTCCAATAGGCTTTAAACCTGAAATTCTTCAAATTAGATCTCAGTTCACAACAAAAGCAACCCAAGAATCTCAAACAAACAATCAATAAGGGTTAGATGCAAACAATTGACTCAATTGCTCAAAACAACCCTAATCCCCAAATTCCCAAATCAAGAACCCTAGTTCCTGGAAAAAAAATCGATTTCGACACAGATTCTTTTGTTTTTTTTTCAATATTTTTCCCAAAAAGGTCACTAAAAGAAGTCTAGATCTCAAATTTCAAAACTTTCCGAGCTCAAACGAAGCCAGAATAAATTTCGCAAGTTTCTGGTCGAAAATTTTTATTATTTTTTTATTTTTTGATATTTTTCGATTAAACTACAAGGTATGAGGACTCCAAATCTGAATTTCTAAGTCGATTGGAGTTAAGATGAAACCACAATAAATTTTTGAATTTTCGGAATTTTTTTATATTGAAAATTTGAAAAACTTTGATGGATGAGATGGATAAAAAAATTGATGATAGATGAATAGAAGGATAGATTTACCGATTGAAGATGACAACCTATGCTCTGATTACCAATTGATACGAATCTAGTTGTTTAAGATTCAAATCTACCCTTGTGACCTGCCAAGAATCCACTTGAACAACTTCAACTTCTAGATGTGTATGTCGACAATCTCACCCAAGCAATCTTCTTCTTTCGTCAGCCTTAGACCTCCAATTAGACCTGCAATTGAACACCTAAGGTCACAAGATTCACAAGCAATCAAGTATCACAACTTAATTGTTTGCTAGGACTCTACAAGATTGAAGAACCCTAAGTTTTGCTCAAACTAGAACAATGAAGCTAAGATAATCAATTTGGGTGAATAACCTCAAAATCTTTATTGAAAACTTAACTTGAGTTTACAAGAAAGATATAGAGCCTTTATATAGGCAAAGGTCTTTGTGCAAACCCCCTTAAAACCCTCTAAACCGCCTCCTCAATAGCCATAGGCGGCTAACCCTAATGAGTCTTCTAGAAACTATCCAAAAATACAACTAATAGAAAATTAGCTAAGGATTGGACTTAATTAAACAAGGCCCAACCCAAATAAGGTTCTTAACTAATTAAATAACTAATCTAAGATAGAATTAAGCCCACAATGGCTAAATCACAACTCCAATGGACTAATGCTCATCGATTTCAAGCATGGTGCATAACTTGGAATCGATGGGAATATTCCTTTGGTGATGATCTCTAATGGTCTCCAAATGAACTCCAATGGCCTTTAACTCTTCAAGATGAACTCTAATGAGGCCCAATAATGCTTCCTTGAACCTTTTAGCTCTTGCTCTTGTCATTGGACCTAATGGCATCTTCAATGGATCAAATGGCACCTTAGGCAACTCTAATGGACTTGAATCTTCTTTGGCAACTCCTTGCGCAACCCTAGCATCTTCTAGCCTTCCTTGCCGCATGTGCGCATCATCTCCATGATCTTCATTGTGTTCTTCAAGACCATGATGAGTGCTTGGCGCATCACCAGCCGAGTCAGCATACCTTCCCCGCTTCTTATCCATCCTTTACACTGCAAAACAAAAAAATAGCTGACATCACATGCTTGAATTTACTTGGTGATTGGTACAAGAGGTCAACAGCAAAATCAAATCAAATTACTGAAATAGATGGAAATTAAAATGAGCACTTTTTCAACCAGAAATTACAGTTAAGAATAGAGAAAGAAAATCCAAGAATATTTTTGAATAACAGAGGAAAGATCGAGAAGAATTGCAAGCCTCATGACAGCTCATCAACCTCAACATTATCGCTTCACCAACTCCCTAACAGGAAAAAAGAAAAAAAGAGAAGAAAAATAACAAAAAGGGAGGGTCGTTAGATGATTTCGGGGGAAACGAATCTTGTGGTGGGAAGGGCTTTGGCTTTGGCCTTTAAATCTCGGGTTTTTTAGCTACTGAAAAGAACAGGGGGGAAAGGAATTTGGAAAAAGTTAGGATTCTTCGTTGGGTTTTTCTCTGAAAAGTTGCAAAAAAAGGAAAAAACAAGAACAATAAAGGTTAGTCGATTAATACCTAAAGAAGGGCAACATCTTTGCTCAACGGGGAATCGCACCTTGTTCTTGATTTCAAAGACTTGAATCATCCATTTTCTTCTGTTTTCTTGGTATTTTGTTTGAGGGCTTTTGGGTTTCAAAGAATGGGGATTAAGAATCGAAGCTTGTTTTAAAAAAGGGGGCATTTCTTTTCTTCAATTAGGTTAGGTCGAAATCTGCAAAAACTCAAATCTAGGGTTTGTGGAAGAAGAGGCTCGAGGAAGAAGAAGAAAAGAAGTTAAGCTTATAAGCCACCAGTCTCCCAAACGGCGTCATTTGGTGAGCCTCCATTCTAATTTCTTCAATTAAATCCACCTTGTTTTAATTTGTTGTGATTTGGGGCTTTTTTGTTTGGTGTATTGAATTTTGTTTCTAATTTCATGGTTGATGAAGTCAATTTTAATTAATTTATATGTGCTTATGTGGTTATGATGGTGGTTTGTTGATTAAGTAATAATTTTGTTAAAAGATTAGATTTTTTAGTGAAAAAGTTTTGTCTTTGATTAGTAAATCATAATGGATTAGATCTATATTTGTCATCTATGCTTTAATGGTTTATTTTGGTGAAGATTTATGTCTAAAAGGTTTAAGTTGCATTTTTTTGTTAGGGTTATGATCTTTATTTGCTATAATGTGATGAAATAGATAAAAAAATGATTAGAATTTGATTATGATTATTTCCTTTGGAATTTAATTTAGACTTGGAAGAAAAATCAAGCCTTTAGCTTAAAGTTTTGATTTTTAAAGTGTAATTGATTCAAAGATGGATTCATAATCACTTTTTGAGTTGATTTTGAGTATAAGAATGAAACCTTTGATTCAAAGCTTTGATTTTTAAATTAAAGTTAGCTTGATAATTGAGTTTTATATCATTATGAGCTAATTTTAATTTTAAAACCCAAGTTTTGAATTAAAATGTCTAATTATTTAGATTAAAAATCAACTCAAAGAAGGATTGGTGAATCTATTTGAATCAATCTTAGTCTAAAAGTCAAAACTTGGATTTAAAGACTTAATTCTTTTAGTTTGTATCAAATTAAGGAAATTGTTCTAGTCCATAATAATTCAATAACTTATATTTAGGTTCATTTAAAGGTTTAGATTTGTTTTTGTGTTCAATTAGGTGCCTGAAATATTCAATTTAGTTCACATAAATACCCAAACTTGTTTCCTTGTTTATCTAGGTCCCTGACTGGAACTTTAATTTGCCTTTTGGTTTGATTGAGTCCCTGACTTTGAATTTTATTTATCTTTTGTTACAATTTGCTCCCTAATTTGTGGTATTCATAATATGATTGTGCAATTGAGCCCCTGTTTCGCATATTTTATACTTTTTGCTTTCCTGAATTTTGCTAATCTTTTACTTGATATGCAGAAATGTCCCAAGTCTTTCCAATTTGACCCTTAGGCTTTCATTTTTTTAAGTCATTTGTTATTTAAGTTATCGGCTTAATTAAGCCCTTGGCATTTGTAATAATTTAGTAATTAGTGAAGTGGTAAAGTAGAGTTCAATCGTATGCATTCATGTATTACATGTTATATGTTAAAAAAGAAAATTGAACAACACTGTCACCAAACAATTTACTTTTATGTTCTGTAATCATCGTTTATGATTCATGAATTGTTGCTAAAAATTGAAGAAAAACATGTTAATAGAATTTTATTTTAACTAATACAGAAATTAATGAACAGGAAAAAAATAATTATTATAGGAAAAATTATTATAATACCTTGGACTTGGACATTGTTTGGCATTAATGGACTTTGCAGCAAATCGGCCAAATGGTCAACGTCCATAAAGTCATTATCTCTATTTTTGGAATGAATCATCATATCTTCATGAGAATTGTATGTTCCTAATAAAAATCAAAGAAGGACAAAGATTAATTATATGATTTTCGGAGAGGTCTGTGAATGGAGCACTAAAAGAAATGATATTATCATGGACAAACATGAAATAATACCTTCAGAATTAGTTTGCAAAGACCCTTGAAAGTGGAATTCCAGATTAGGTTCATGGCTACTTGAGCTTGGAATATTTGTAGAGTCATTATCTCTATTTTCGGAATGAATCATCATATCTTCATGAGAATTGTATGTTCCTAATAAGAACCAAAGAACGACAAAGATTGATTGAATGATTTAATGATTTTCGGAGAGGTCTGTGAGTGGGCTAAATATCCAATTTAGGCCTAAACCTTCGGCAACTTGTTCAATTCCAGCCCAAACCTTTAAAGAGCTCCAAATTGGACCCAAACGTTTATAAAACCAACCAAATTGAGGTTAAGTTAAACAAAAATTTAGCCGTGTCCAACACGCGCCGTTACCATTTCTAACGATCTGACATGGCATGTCCAACGTGTAATATAAGATTTTTTTAAAAAAAAATATTAATTTCCATTGAATATTAAAAAAAAAAAAGAAAAGTGAATTTTCACCAAGAACATGAAGAACAACTTGAACTCAAACCTTGCTGCCCAAAAAATTTAGAGAAAAATCAAACAAGAAATCAATCCATGATCAAACGGTAAAATAATAAAAGAAAAATTATTAAAAATGTGATAAAATAATAAACCCATAAAATTTGAAGGAATTAAATTAAACGTTGGTAAGAACACAAAACCCAGATTTTTATGTATCAAGAATCTTCAACTTCACAAATCAAATCAAGACCTTAAATTCATATAAACAACACCAAGAAGATAAAAAGCTTGAATTGAGACAAAAATCAAACAACTGGAAAAAAATTCCAATCCGCCTTTTTTTCTTTTGCGTTAAATCCCAAATCTATCGAAGTTGAAGAGACAATAAACCTATTGGGAAAGAATAAGGTAATAGCAGCAACAATTGACCAAACACATAACCAAACAAGAAAAATAATTAGCAAAGTAAAGCAACAAAATTTTCCATTGGACAAACCAAGCACAGTCTTGCTTTCATCCCAGACCAAAATCCAATCTTGATTCTTGAAAAATGGCTTCATAACCCCAAAAAAAGAAAGGCAAAGATGTTCATGAGACTTAAACTATTCTTTGGGTTTCTACAACCTTGCTGATGGTGAAGAGGTTGAGTTCGTCGAGGAGTCTTCACCAAGGATGTTGAT
This sequence comes from Corchorus olitorius, assembly GCA_001974825.2. Classification (NCBI taxonomy): domain Eukaryota; kingdom Viridiplantae; phylum Streptophyta; class Magnoliopsida; order Malvales; family Malvaceae; genus Corchorus; species Corchorus olitorius. Next base: position 13,833 of record AWUE01024251.1, read on the forward strand.
GTTCTTCAGCGACCTAAGGCGGCGGGGAAGAAGAAGGACGATGATGATGGATGGAATTTGGATTTTCAGGCATTGGGAAGAAAAAAAGTTTCAATCGTTTGGGGAAGAAGAAAGGCGTTTGGGAAAAAAAAGGGAAAAAAATAAATTCAAGGTTAATATGAAAAATGAAGAAATAGCCAGGTGGCTATTAGAATATGATATGGAGTTTTTCACGCATGCAATGGAGGGCGTGCAGTCCACAGTTTAATTTCCGTCAGACTTGGACTTAAATTGGTTGACTTTGAAAACATTTGGGCTCAAATTTGATGGCTTTTAAAGTTTAGGCTGTAATTGAACAAGTTGTCAAAGGTTTAGACTCAAATTGGACATTTGGCCATGTGAGTGGAGCACTAAAAGAAATTATAATATCATGGATAAACATGAAATAATACCTTCAGAATTAGTATGCAAAGACCCTTGCAAATGGAATTCCAGATTTGTCTCATGAGGTTCATGACGACTTGAGCTTGGAATATTTGTAGTTGGAGTATTTGTAGTTGCATTTTGGAACAAATTTGTGAAATAATTAGGATCAAAACTTCAATAATCAAGGCTTCCATAACTAATATTCGCAATATCCATAATGGAGCTTCTCTCTGAATTTCTTAAATAATCAGGAAATAGAATCTCATGGTGAAGATTTTCCACAATACTGCTATTAGCATCTGCTGTCTGCCGTAGAAAGCTCTCGCTTGAAACCGAATCCTCAACAACAGATGGCGAAGTGTGATCACTGAGAGTAACTACTTCTTCAGGTGCTTCCACAATACTTGTATTATGAATATTTACCCCAGCATTGGTAACCAAGTCGGAATGATTATTTCTATTTGGTCTTCTCACCCTCAACAAATCTAGCCTACGAAGCCTATTCAAAGCAGCAGCATTCCTATTAGCATCTGCTGCCTGCTGCTGAACAACCGCTCTTTGCTGACGTAGAATTGCTATTCTTCTATCCCTAGCTAGCCTAGCTTGAACAATAGGGTCCATTTTCCTAGTCCACTAACTTGCTTGTAACATACTGTTCCTAAGCATACTATAATTAACACATATATTCAATAGGAATCAAGGAATTTCCATGTGTATCCAAAAGTTAAGCTATCAGTTAAGCTAATGCTAATGCTAATGCCGAACACCATTAATTAAGCTAGCAGAGATTTCAAAAGAAATTTAATTAAGCTAGGATCCATAAAAATGAATGAATATATGAATGAAAAAATATGAAACAATATTGTTTGCGAATTCAAAAGCAAGAAAATTACCTAAGTAGTGTTCCCAATTCCTGTTTGCTCTCTTGGCCTGCAAATATGAATGAAACAATATAATAGCAAAAACAAAAGCGAAACGTTCTGAACAAATATATATATATATATAGTATATCAAATTAGAATAGAATTAGAATTGTAGTGCCACTAATACACCAATGGTAGAGTGATATTGAATGGAATATGCATTGACTTAGGCTCCGTTTAGTAGAGCGGTGCGGTAGCGGTGTGATTGATACTGTTTAGTAACTGTACAGATGAGATTATACTTTACAGATTAGATTATACTTTACAGATTAGATTAGGTACTGTACAGATGAGATTATTAGAGCAGTGATTGAAACGGAGATTACACTTAAGGCTCCATTTGACCGATGCACCAGTTCATCGGTCAAACGACCGGTGAATCAGTGCACTAAACATGACCTTAGAATTCTAGTGTATGCATATATATTCAAATTTGATTATAATTCTAATGTTGTAAGTTGAACCAAACATATATATATATATATTATATTATTATTATTATTATTATTATTATTATTATTATATATATCATAATTGGACCTTTTGTTATTATCAGTTAATAATAAGTATAATAATTAACTTTCAACTAAAAAAAAAATCATGCATATTATTACTCGATTAGGCATACTATCAAACACTTAGAGAGCCGTTGAAGCAACGTATAAACACTTTTTAACAAAAATAATCTTCTGATATTTGAAATGAGATCAAGTTTGCAATGGCAGAATTATCTAATTGGAAAAAACACAAAACACCGAAATTCAACATAATGGAAAAAAAAAAGCACTGAAAGATAGAATATTTAGGTCATATTTACTGCACCGATTCACCGATTGTTTGGCCAGTGGACTGGTGCACCGGTCAAATGGAGCCTTAAGTGTAATCTCCGTTTCAATCGCTGCTCTAATAATCTCATCTGTACAGTACCTAATCTAATCTGTACAGTAATAATCTCATCTGTACAGTTACTAAACAGTGTCAATCGCATCGCTATTGCACCGCTCTACTAAACGGAGCCTTAGTAAGCTAAAAGAAATGGGTTGTGATTAAAATGAGAGAAAAGGACCTTGGGGAGTGTCCAACTCTGAGAATTGCATGTTTAGTCGAGAAATTAAGCATTGAGGAAAGTGGGTAATATTAGTTAAAACCACAACAAAATTGATATATAGATAGTATTTTACTAACTTTTCTTCTTTTAAAAAAAAAAAAATTGAACAACACTGTCACCAAACAACTTACTTTTATGTTCTGTAATCACTGTTTCTGGTTCATGAGTTGTTGCTAAAAATTGAAGAAAAACATGTTAATAGAATTTTTTTTTTTAACTAATACAAAAATTAATGAACAGGAAAAAGAAACAATTATTATAGGAAAAAATATTACAATACCTTGGACATTGTTTGGCATTAATGGACTTTGCAGTAAATCGGTCAAATGGTCAACGTCCATAAAGTCATTATCTATTATCTAAATAATGGAGGTAGGTTCGGGCTCACCCAAGTAAATGGAGATTCAAATAATGGAGGTAGGTCGGACTCTACGAAGGAGATGGAGATTCCATGGCTTTGTTGCTGCCGGTGGGTGAAAATGGGATGGTTTTGAATCGGGAGTAAAGAAAACAGACGGCGGGGATGTTTTGATTTAGGAACGGATTAAAAAGGCTAAATGCCCAGATCAGGACAAAACCTTTGTCCAATTGCTCGGATCAGGGCCAAATGTTTAAAAAGCTACAAATCAGGACAAACCTTTCTGAAACGCTCCAAATAAGGACACGTTAAGACTGACGTTAGAGCGTGCACAACACGCATGAGAGAAAGCGAGTGAGCTATTGTATGTTCAACACGTGTCCAAGGAAATTTGATATTTGCTGGAAAAAAAAAGATTGTTAAATTAATTTAATTTTAAAAAGTAATTAATTTCCAGCCAATGAAAATAAATAATTTAGAGTAAAAAAAAAAGATAAGGGTAATTAATCAGTTTAGGTAACTAATCAGTACGTGATCTAATGTTAATCGAAAATTGGGCATTCTTCTTCTTCGAATCGTAAATTTTGGGTTTAGGTTAGAAAACAAAAAAATTTATTCGAATCAAAAATTTTCTATTCAGTTTTGTTAAATCGGTTTGGGGTTGTTGTTTCTTGGTTATTCGGTCCTAAATCAACCTTTATTCTGGGTTTATGGTTTCGAAATTGAGAAGGAATTTTTCGTAAACTAGGGTTTTTGCGTTTGAAATTTGGGGTTTATTAGTTAAATTGATTGAAAACAAAAAGATTCGGTGGTGGTGGAGGAAATCGAGCACTGAAGAACTCTCTTGAAATCGAGGTTAGTGTTTGAATTTTTAATGGGTTTCTGGGTTTAGTTATGTTTGTTTTGTTTACGGTTTAAAAGAAAAATGGGGATGCGTTCGCCTATTCATCAACATTTTGATCACATTTTTCTGTTTTACAAATGATGAGATTGAAATCTGACAGTTACCAACTTCATCACTCAGGAACTAATTGGATTTTTTTACTGTCAATTTGTCATATAATAAACTAAATTTTGGGGGTGTCTGCTTTTGCAAATGGAAGAAATGGTGAGCTGGAATAATAATCCCAAATATTATTTGCTGAATTTTCTTTTCCTTGATGAATAGGGAAGGGGTGGTCCAACCGGTAACACGTGGTGTTGACCATTGTCCCAGACCAGGCAATAGAATGAAAGGAACATTGGGGCAGTTGTCTTGACTTCTGAGTCTTGGCTAATTCAAAATATTAGTAAGTGTTAAGTGTTAATCAACATTTAATTGACTACCAAAGGTAACTTTTTCAAATGGGAAACCGACCCTCAAGAAAATAACAGGAGCAATTAGTGCTTGTTGTATCAAATGGAGAAAACACCAAATTATATTGACGACTTGTCAACTTGAAATTGCCATTGTCAATCAATTCGAGACGGCGAAACCATAGTAATAAGGTTTGAGTTAAGGTTTGACCATAGTAAGCATTTGTTGACACATTTTTATGAGAAATTCTGGTAACTAGGACCTTTATTCCCAATTAGTAATATATTTTCTTTAAGAGGGATGCTGTATAAGGTTGCATCTTAGTTTATATTGCTTTGTTTACTTGAATCTATTAGTGATTCATCATAGGTTTGATATTGAAGGGATGCACATGAATTTAATGGGATTTTTTTTTTGAAAATTTCCCATTTTCTATACATAACATGCATCTTATTGAAAGTAGTTGCTACAATTTAGTGGTAATTGAGCTTTAACTAAGTAATTTTCCATTTTCATGGAACTTTCAGTTATACAGCCATGATATTTGCTTTGTAAGGGTCCCTTGGATAAATTTCTTGTTTTCTTTTAAAAGTTCAACTGGCAACATTAGGACTAAAAGTGCAATCTGAATAATTTTAACTGGATATCCAAGAAAAAGTTTAAAATCACATTTTGAAGGCAGATTTTGTGATGGTCTATTCCTTAACAAGATATCCAAGACGTTTCTTGACAGTTACTACCCATTTGTTAAAAATGTGTGAAATGTTAATTTGCCTTTACTTTACATTGGTGACTAATGTCATAATAATACTGAAATTTTATTCTGTTCATCAGATTTAGTTGTCAAATCTATAAATTTGTGTAACCTGTAGGTGTCATCTCCAGGTGTTGAAAGAGTACTAGTTAGGATACTACAAGATCTAGAGCGGTTTAGAGATCGCTCTATGTATGTGAAATTTGTGTTCACTTTTAGAAGGTGATGGTGTTTTCAGGCTAATCTCTTTTGACATGGAAAAAAACCTTACATGGGTGTTACAAATTTTGTTGTAATGTAATGTAATGCTAAATCCCTTCAAGAATGTGAATATTATTGTATGATAATAGGACAATTATTTTGAAGCTTTGTCATGATTAAATCATTATTATGATATTATAATATTGTTATCTGTGTATTTGCTGTGCAGGTGTGAGCATATATGGATTCTGATTATTGTATAGTTAGGTTTCATTACTGGGGTAGGTTTGCTGGTCTAAGTGATAGTTCCGACGTGATCTATGTAGATGGTGTTGAAGATGACCTGAAACTAGATCCTGATAAGATTAGTTTACCATTCCTAGAAGGTATATGTCAAAGAGGGGGATTTCAGAATATTAAGAACATGTTTTACCTCAAGCCTGGGTATACTAATCTTATGGAGGGTATGCAAATAGTTGAAAGTGATGAGACGGCAAGAGCAATGGCAAATGATATGCGCCAAACTGATGATCTTCTCCACTTTTATGTTGATCATGGTATTGAGGAGAAAGAGGTATTTTTTTCCGATTGAGGGTCCAGGGGTGAATGATAATGGGAATTGTAATGGGCAAGGTGATGGAAATGGCCAAGCTGATGAGAATGGTGAAGATGAAGTTCATGTGCAGCAAGTTGTTGTTGATGGAGACATAAATGATTTTGATGAGCTACCACCTGTTGTTGAGGGTGAAGACCAAGCTTTCTTTATTGAGATAGTTGATGAAAGTGATGATGTTTGTCCTGAGATGGGATATGCAAGAAGCAAGTTTCATGAGGTACTTCAAAATATAAAACAGGAGTATGAGGAAGTAGAAAATGAAATGGAATTTCAGTTCCCAGCTGGTAATGGTGATGGTGCATAAGTAAATGGTGAAGCAGAAGTTAATGGTGCAGAAGTTAATGGTCAAGAAGTTAATGGTGAAGAAGTTAATGCTGAAGAAGTTGAGGATGATGGCTTTCATCCACAAGATGGTGACGCTAAACAACAAGCACCTGAAGAGGTTATTCTTGAAGAAGTTATTGCAAATGGTGATGGTAGGAGACTTGCACCTGACCATGAAGACAACTTTTATTATGATAGTGATGATAATGCATGGGCTTTTGTGAGGAATGAGGATAACATGAATGATGATGCCACTAGGATGAAGAGTGGGCATGCAGTGTATAATCCAAATGCTAGGGAGCCATATATAGAATCTGGCATGGTGTTTAAGAACTCAATTGAGTTTAAACATGCAGTGAGTTTGATGGCTATTAAGGCTAATAAGGCAGTGTATTGGGCTAAGAATGATGCAAAGAGAGTAAGGGCAAAGTGCAGAAATGAGAAATGCATTTGGATGATTTATGCAGCATGGAACAAGGCACTAAATTCACTTCAAGTGAGGGATTTCCAGAAGGACCATGATTGTAACAAGATCTACAAGTATAAGCTTATGACTCAAAAGATCATGGCTGAGATTTGGCAAGCCAAGATTACAAGGGAACCTTTTATGAGGAATTCAGAAATTGTGAAGACTATGAGGGAGGATTGGGGTGTTGGTGTCAATTTAAGTATGGTTAGGAGGGCCAAGAAAGAAATTGTTGATCAAGTAGTTTTGAACTATGAGAAAGAATTTGGTCAGCTGAATGACTATGCAAATGAATTAATGAGAACAAATCCAGGATCAACAGTGATACTGAAATCCAAGAAAGAAACTGTGGACTCTCCTCCTGTCTTTGAAAGGATATTTATATGGCTTGATGGTTTGAGGAAGGGATTCAAGAATTGCAGGAACTTTCTTGGTATGGATGGCTTCTTTTTGAAGAGCTTGACCAAGGGTAAGTTGTTGTGTGCAGTTGGCCGTGATGCAAACAATCAGATGTACCCAGTGGCATGGGCATTAGTTGAGGTCGAGTGGACTGACTCTTGGAGATGGTTTATTGACTTGTTGGATGAAGAGTTAGAGCTAGGTGTTGGAAGGGGATGGACCATCATGACTGATCAAATGAAGGTACAACTTGTCAAATTTTATCATTTAAGTTTAAATTTTAGGTTTAATTGATATTATGTCTCATTCTTATTGTTAATTGCAGGGTTGTGATATTGCAATTGATGAATTGCTGCCACATGTTGAGCACAGATATTGTGCCAGACATGTGTACATGAATTGGAAGAAAAGGGGACATAGGGGAGAAGAGATGAAACAGAGATTTTGGCCGATAGCCAAGGCCCCAAATGAAGTCATTTTCAACTGGCTTTTAGGTGAGTTAGAGGCAAGGAATTAAACAACTGCAGCAGATATCAAGAGAGTAGATCCAAAAAGGTGGTGTAGGGCTTTTTTCCAGACAGACACAATGGTTGACATGGTCGATAATAACATGTGTGAAGCCTTCAATGGCACACTGTTAGAAGCAAGGCAGCTGCCTATTATCTTTTTGTTTGAAAAGATCAGGAGGAACTTGATGGTGAGGATAAAGGAGAAAAAAGTTGAAATGAAAAAGTGGAGAGGCAATCTGGGCCCTAGAGTTAGGACTGTTATTGAGAAAAACGTTAAGGTGGCCAACAAGTGTGATGTGCATTTCAATGGGGATGATGGTTATGAGATAGAAATAGGTGAGAAGATTTTTGTTGTCAGCCTTGAACATAAGACTTGCACATGTGGGAAGTACACCCTTTCTGGAATTCCTTGTGGCCATGCAATTTGTGCTATAAGAGACAGTGGAGGCGACGTTGAAGACTACACAAGCAGCTGGTATCACATAGATGGGTACATGGCCACATATGAAAATGTCATTAACCCCATGACAGGGAGGGAGTATTGGGCCAAAGCACCTGGTGGGCATGAAACTCTACAGCCACCTGAGTATAGGGTTATGCCAGGCCGGCCCAAAAAGAATAGAAGAAAGGACCCAGATGAGCCCATTAAGACAAAGCCCACACCTGAAGGGAAAATGAGTAGAAAAGGCATGATCATGACATGCAGGGTATGTCATAAAGAAGGGCACAATAAAAGGAGTTGCTCTCAGAAGGGCAAAGAGGTAAAATACACTAATACTAAAGTCTAATATTTATTGTGCTTATCTTCTGCCAATAAAGACAAGTTCTCACTTCTTTTCTTTCTTCTCCTTTTTTGACAGCAACCAACTTCTGAGTCTACTCCAAGTGCTTCACAATGTTCTCAAACTGCTTCTGCCTCAGGCCAAGCTGCTCCAAGACCTTCTGCTTCAGCTCCAACACAGTCCACTCCAAAATATTCTACTTCAGCTCCAACACAAGTTACTTCAACTAGATCTGCCTCTACCAAAACTTCTACTGGAAAGGGAACAAGTGCCAGAATGAAGAAGACCACTGTCAATGCAGCCTCCTCTATACAAGGTTCTGGATCTGCAAATGCTGCAGCTTCTGTTCCAGTGAAAAAAGATGCTTCCAGGCCCCCTAAACCAGCTGTCACCACTCAAGAAAAAGGTAAAAGAAAATTTCCCCCAAAGAAAAGACCATCTACTGGTTTTGCAGTGCTTGATGAAGGTGGTAGGGTACTTGCACAGTCAGAATCCCATCTCAGAAACAGTCCCAAATCCAAAGCCAAGTACCTAAATGCCCCAAGACCAAAGTGGTTCAACCCAAACAGGTGCACAAAGAACAAAATTGAAGGACTTGACTTGTACACCAACACGAAAACAGGAGTGGTGATCGAGGATGTAAGTTGAATCTGAAATTTTTTTAACTTTTTTTTTGCCAACATAAATTGTCCAGCATTTACTCTTCTATTAGTGCAAAGCTGACATTTATTTCATGTTTGCTCTTCTATAGCCTAGATGGCCAACTGAACACTAGACCTGGCAATTCGTGTATCGTGTCGTGTTTACATGGGGTATTAACACATACAATGCCTGACACGAACACGACACGATTATTAATCGTGTCACGATATTGAAACACGGACACGAACCTGTTTATTAAACGGGTACAGAAGACACGAGACCTGTTTACACGATTAAAACGTGTAACAGGTTAAAACAAGACATGACACGTTAACACGTAATTTCCTGAAAAATTGATTTAAAATGAAAAATCAATGAAAATAATCTTTTTTCTTGCAAAAACTGATTCCCTAAATCCAAAACTAAAAATTAAACTCATATATCCAAGGTCTGAACATAAAACTTGCACCAGAGTGAAAGTTAAACAAATCAAATTAATTAAAGACATTCCAGTTTCACAAATGAGCTCCCAGATTCAAAACAATGCCAGCAAACAAAAACTTCAATAAAATCATATTGAGATCAAGTAAAAGTAAAAGACCCAAGCATCTAAAAGACCCAAATTAAAGGAAGGAAAGCAAAAGAGAGAAATATATTTACAACAGAAGAGAGGAAAGCAAAACGTGACAAAAGAAGAGAGGAAAAGGAAGATTCAGTGATGAAGAGAAGGGCCAAGAGGGCTCGGGCAGAGAAGCGGCAAAAAGGGGGGGAAAGAAAATTAGAGAGAAATTAGAAATGTTAGAATTGGAAACCGGTTATTAGGTTATTAGGGTTTTTACTTTTAATGAAAGGCGTGTCTAAACCGTGTCGTGTAATAGGTATTCGTGTTATCGTATAGACTTGTTACTATAGCGTGTTAGTCGTGCTTTAAACGTGTTAATCGTGTCAAGACACGATTATGACACGAAACACGATAATTCTAATCGTGTCCGACACGCTACGGACACGAGACATGATAAGCTAAACATGAACACGGCTAAACGTGTCTCATGTCGTGTCGTTTCATGTCGTGTCATGTCACGAATTACCAGGTCTACTGAACACTTCAAGTCTTATGGTGGCGGAAAGAGAAAGGCTAGTAGTGAAGGAGATTCTTCTGCTGCAGTTTCTGATAGGCCTACTGACAAGAGGCAGATGACTTGATATGATAAATGCTTTTTTATGTCTTGTTGTTTTCATGTCATGACTTTATTTTGGATGCTTAGATATGGACAAATCATGGGTGTCTAAATTTATTTTGGATGGTTATGCTGGACATATTATGGGTGTCAGAATTTATTTTGGATATGGTTAAGCTGGACAAGTTATGAGTTTCAAATGGAGGCTTAAACCCTCCCATTTTGTAATTAAAACCATATCATGACTGCTGCAAACATATTATGAATGGGGCAATTTAGCCTTTTATTTCCCAGCTTAACTGTCTTAATTATTTTTGACATGCATTCTTTGATTTAGATATGCATTATTTTAGCACCATTCCATCAATGTGATAGGCTAAATTTAACTTGTCCCTCGAAAATGGTTGTTTCGACGGAGTGATTCTAAGCCTGTTGTTTCCTTGTTCAAGGCACACTTTTGAAAAAAACTTGTTGGGAAAATTAATATAATTTTGGTAAATTTTACAGAATTATTCCAAACTCTGCTGCCCCATCACTTTCATGGCAGCTGTCTTACAAGAACCCTTTTTTTTTTACATTTTTGTAAGTATTAATTCCTTGCCAAGTATACATAAACACATAAATTTAGTACAACTAGTCTTTACTTCCACTGCGTTGCACGTGACCCAAACTCGATAATCCGTCCAATCCAGCCGAACTCGACTTGATCAGAGAAATTAAACGACCGACGACCCGACAAACTCGTAATCCAAATGACCCGTGAAATTAACCCGGATGACCCAAAGATACTATAACTAAATTATATTTATTCAATAAATCCACATTATTATAATTTTAACCATTCTAAACTATAATTTATTCAATAATAATTATATTTTGTTATAATTTACCTATTATGATTAAATTTGCTAAACTTCATTATATGAACAATTATTATATATGAATAAATACTAAATAAGATTATAATTAGTAATTTGTTTTTACATAATGAATAATAATAATAATTAATTAGTAATTTCTTGACAATTTTCCTATTAGGAAAGAACATAAATTTAGATATTATATTTAATATTTATTTGAACATACACCCCACTTCATACTTAATTACATATTTAATATTCAAAATTATTAATATATAAAGGGACACATGTCAACTCTTTAACCCGTATATGCAGTTTACTAAACTTAACCGATAGTGGATTGTAAAATAAATTGAATAATTAAGACATTAAATAAATTTAAGAATTAAACATTAAAAAATTCAAGGCTGACCCAATTGATCCGAGTCCTAAACCCGAAAAACCCAAAACCCGAATGATCAAGAAACCGAGTGACCTGAGGTCAAAACCCGAACCAGCATGACCCTAAACCCAGCAAACCCGAGACCCGAATGACCTGAACCAAGATGAGCCGAAACCCGAATGACCCGAGAAAATTACTTGACACATTTGACCTGGTCCAAGATGACCCGAACCTGAAACCCGTCCAACCCGCCCGATTGACTTTTTTTTTTTGCATTAACTCCTATAACTTTATAAGTCAAAGGAAATAATTGTATGTTACTCTTCTTTTTATTTTTAAAAATTTTAAATTCTTGTTATACACTCCAATACATTAAACTACCAATACGTACACTTCAAAAATAGAAAAATCAATCACAATAATTAAATTTTAAATAAATTTTTAACTTAATTAGTTTTAAAAAATATGAATAATTAATTATTAGGCACCTTCTTTTAACTTTTAAACTTGATAATAATACTTTTATTAGTTTATATTATAATTGAAATGGGTCCAAACTCCAAACCTACCAAAAAGCCTCCAATTTTTAAAATTAAAATGGTAAAAATAAAATATTTATAAAAAATATTGAATTTAATTAAATAAAAATAGAGTTTTTAGTAGAATAACTGTAAAAGTTTATTTCTAAAGAAAATTATAAAATTTAAACAATTTTATTTAAGGAATATTTTTAAAAATTGTAATATATCTAAGTTTTTTAATTAAATTAGTAAAATGGTAAAAATAAAATAGGTATATAAATAAAAAATAGAGTTTTTATTTGAGTAAAACTATAAAAGTATATTTAAAAATTCTAATATATAAAAGTAAAAATTAAATAATTATAAGGATATTAGATTTAATTAAATAAAAATAGAGTTTTTAGTTGAGTAGAACTATAAAAGTTTAAACAATGGCATTTAAGAAATATATTCGAAAAATAAAGGGTATAATGGACAGATATATACGAAAAACAAGGATATAATAGGTGATTCAAAAGTTTTACAAAACTCGTACTTTTATATATAGTATAGATTAAGGCTGCTAGTGCTAGCATGCAATAGAGAAATTATCCAAGTGGCTCATGTTCAAATCATTGCCCATCTAAACTAATACCTCCAATCAAAACTGTGGTAATGGGTTCAAAATACTTCCTTCTGATAATAAATCTTCCCCGTAAGTAGAATGCTAATCTGCAACTCCATAGCTCACTTTGTCTTGAATCATTAATTAAACTATGACAATTCCAGTAGCAAAAAAAAGCTATGACAATTCCCCAAAAGTAAAACGCCACCCTTCTACCTTCCATTTTGATAGGAAAAGATTAAAGCAGGGGATTAAGACTAATGAACTAGATAGCTACCGGCCTTCAATACTTTTCCTATTAACTATTTGATAAATTACCATTGGAAACATTCTAGTCAGTTGCTCTAATTAACATATAAAAATGGGGACACTTTGGATACCAAAGTTGGACATTCTATTTGTTAATTTCCTTCTTTTAATCAGATATCAGTCTAAAGGAAAAATTGAAATAGAAAATGTAACATCTAATATATCAACAATCGAGGTTGGCTTGGCACCCTTGAAGGAGGAAAAATTGCTTATCCATCGGCAACTGAAGCTAACACACAAACAACACTTGCGACAAATGATATGCGGCAAGAGAATCTGCAGGGCTCTGTGAGATAGCAAACTCGTGTGGCCAATGGTCCAAGTCCCAGTAAACTCGGTGCAAAAACACATTCCTGTAATTTACAGGAAAAGTAATTTATATTATCAGCTTTTGAATGTTCAAAGAAATACGATGAAATTAAATGATCAACTCTACCGTCGGTATTGTATAATTTGCCTATATATATATAATTAAAATCAAGTCAAATTGAATTGAATTCAATCTTCTACCAGAAATCACTATTTTATCCAAAAAAGAGAACAAGAAGAAGAAGAAAAGAAATCCAGAAAAGATTGAAAACTCACTCTTGCAAACCCATAGGATTGAGCAAGAACAGCAAGGGGAATGGCTGGGAAAAGAACCGAAAGTTTGAGGATTGGTAAGGAACTGCCTAAGCATTCTACATCGGACCTTGGAAACAAGAGTCAGGTCGGATTTCTTTCTCATTCATTGAGAACAACAAATCGAAAATTCTCAATTTTTCCCTAAAGATCCCAAACCCTAATCCCCAAATTCTGCTTCGATATCTGACTTTAATTTCTTTTCTTTTTAACTTTAACTTTTCTTTCTTTATTTTATTACGGTATTCAATTTTTAATTTCCATTTTTTTACAAATTATAATTCTGGAAAAATAAAAGCTTTTTTTTTTATTTTCAACCAATCATAATTTGCCATGTATGCTCGCCGTTAAGTTAACAGCGCGTGTTACTCAATCAGAATTTTCCATTAACCCGTGTCCTTATTTGGAGCGTTTCGGAGAGGTTTAGTCCTGATTTGTAGCTTTTTAAACGTTTGGCCCTGATCCGAGCAATTGGACAAAGGTTTTGTCATAAATTGGGCATTTAGTCAATTAAAAATTGTACAGACCAATTAAAAATTGGTCAATATGAGAAAAGCCAAATACTCAACATATAGACGTTTGGGGATAACTTTAATAGTAGGGTATATATATATTTTATGGCAAATTATACAATACACCATTATTGAAGTTTAGCAGACTACACTAGCGGGTCTTGAAGGGTGACATGTGTCCTCTAGGAATTGGATTGAAATATTTAAAACTTAATTAATTCAGAAAATGGACATGTGTCAACTCCACAACCTGCTTGTGGAGTCCAAAATTTACACCGCCCTTGTATCAAATAATTACCCCTATTTTATTATCGAAATAAGGAAACGCATAGTAAATCATTAGTAACAGTAGGCAAGCCGCGTAGGTGGCCCACCTGGTTGGCTGGACAAGTTCGTTAACTTTGCTGACTTGTCGCGATATGATTTGTTACAGAAAGACCCAGCCTGACATATCCAACACAAGAAACGGAATTTATTTTTATTGTTCATTGCACTGGTGGATTCACAGAAAATTTAAATTGAAGGTTAAGCCAACGTAATTGACTAAATTCCGTTGATTGCGGTTTTCTTTTCTTCAAAAAATTCCCAATTCCAAAACCCTAAATTCCCAATTTCCAAATTATAGGGTTAAACTAAAGATCGAGATTTTAAGCACAAACACCAATCTGGAAGCGAGAGATGAGACGATTTCGTATTTTCCTTTTGCTTTTAACGATCCTATTTTCTCCATCAATACGCGGCTTCTTCTGCTCTGAGATCTCGCAAATCTCTCTTTCCAGTCATTTTCTGCCGCCCCCTCCGTAAGTACCAAAAATTCACTCTTTAACTTTGTTATTCTCATTTTGGATCAATAAAGAAAGGTTCACTTTTAATTTTTACTTTTTTTTATTACGAATTTTAATGAATTGCAAGGTATCTGGATTAAGTTTTAAAGTCTAAAAGTAGTTCTAAGGATTTACTTTGGTGTGAATTCAGTGACGATGGAATAGCTTTGGTGGTTACTCTGGACGGAACAATGCATTTAGTGGACAGAGTATCAGAGAAAGTTCACTGGTCATTTGCATCGGGCAGGCCAATTTATTCATCATATCAGGCCTTTCATGACCACGACAATGATAAGATTAACGCCTCTGGATCAAACACTGATTTGTATGTAGATTGTGGGGATGATTTGCAACTTTATGTCCATAGCCGGAGTCAAGGAAGATTGGTACCAAAACTAACTTAAATCTCTTTCTTAAAGTTGTGTTACTTTAATATTTTTGGTTTTCTTAGTAATTGTTTCTATTTGTAACGAGCATTGTTGAATTTGACTGATTGAGTAGCATGCAGTCCAGTGGAAATGCGATATTTCATTCATCATTTCGATCTATCTTATTTTCTCCTCTTTTTGTTGTTAGAAAAAACTCGAATTAAGCGCTGAAGAATATGTTAGAAGAACACCCTACATAGCAGAGGATGGAGGGATCACTTTGGGAGTAAAGAAGACTACTGTTTACCTAGTTGATGCAAACTCTGGAAACTTAGTTCAAACTTACAGGTTAGATGATCCTCTGTCTACACTAGATGTTCAGAATGATGCCGGAAAAGTAGTTGTATGGGCGAAGGATGCTGACGTGCTGTTGGAGTCTGGTCCTGTCAACTCAACAGCAGTTCAGCAACTTGTCTATATTATGAGGACAGATTATGTGCTGCAGTACAATTCTCCAACCTCTGGTGAGGTCTTATGGAATGTAGCATTTGCCAAAATTGATGCTGAATTTCGATGTCTAGGGTCAGAGAATAAACTTTATGTAGACTACATGCGTGAATCTGAGTTTCAATTGCCTTGTAACATGAAGCCTGCTGTTATCCAAATCCGTGATCACAAATTGTTGGAGTCACTCCCTGTCTTTGGGTGGTTAGATGGAATAATCCCTCTGCCAGCTTCAAATCCAAATCCTCTCTTGCCACCTGCTGATGTCTTACCACTTGCTCTTCCTAGTGATATACCTCGGCTTGCTTTGCCATCTTCTGAGATGGGAAACCCTCTTATGTTGGATAATAGTAATATGAGCATCACAAGTAGGTCTGCTGACGTCATGCTGTCATATAGCATACAATCTGTCATTGCTTTCTTTGCTACCCTGTTGACTATAGCAGGCTTAGCCTTTTTTCGGTTAAGACAGGGTACAGGGAATAAGCAGGAGCAGGAAATAAAATTGCAATCAGTAGCACACAAAAAGAAAAAGACTAAGCGATCTGGGAATGGTAAGAGCAGTGCCAATAATGAGAGGAGGAAGAAACTTGTCTCGGAGGGGAATATGGTTGGAAACACTAATCGGCTTCCATATACTGAAGGGAATGAAAGCAAGCCGTTTCTGAGCTTTACTGATCTTGTTGATGGTCGTGTAGATGGACGTAGAATTGGTAAGTTATTTGTTTCCAACAAAGAAATAGCTAAAGGAAGCAATGGTACAGTTGTGCTTGAGGGGATTTATGATGGCCGTCCAGTTGCTGTTAAACGTCTTGTGCAGACTCATCATGATGTGGCTTTGAAAGAGATTCAGAATCTTATTGCTTCTGATCAACACCCAAATATTGTTCGCTGGTTTGGGGTAGAGTTTGATCAGGACTTTGTTTATCTCTCTCTAGAGCGTTGTACATGTAGCTTAAATGACCTGATCTACATATGCTCTGAATCTTTTCAAAATCAAACAATTGACAAGGATGAAGATTCAAAATTCTTCAATGAGTATAATGTTCGATTGCGTAACCTGAAGGAAAACAACAAGGACATTGAACTATGGAAACCTAATGGGTGCCCTTCACACAATTTGTTGAAATTGATGAGGTACATTTCACATCATTTATCACGCTGTGTTTGTGACTTTGTGTGTGAATTGATCAGAATGTTACATTGTAATCATTTATGCAGAGACATAGTTTTTGGGCTTGCCCATTTACACGAACTTGGCATCATACATCGCGATTTAAAGCCTCAAAATGTTTTGATAATCAAGGAGAGGTCCCTATGTGCAAAGCTTTCAGACATGGGAATTAGCAAGCGCTTGATTGGGGATATGTCTTCATTAACCCGGAGTGCTACAGGTAAGCTTCTCAATCTTTATATCTTTTAGCTTTCTGCAACACTTAAACCATGCGATTTTATGGTGTTCTTTGACTTGAGGATTGAATAATATTACCTGGAAAATTGTGATTATTTCGAATGATGATCCAACAGCTAATATGCTGCTTTTCAATTAAGAAAACCCTACTTTGCAATAGATATCACTTGCTTAAAGATGGATTGACTTGATTATCTCTATTGCTGTTAATTGTAGGTTATGGGAGTTCAGGTTGGCAAGCTCCTGAACAACTTCGTCAAGAACGCCAAACACGTGCTGTGGATTTATTTAGTTTAGGCTGTGTTCTATTTTTTTGTATCACTGGTGGTAAACACCCTTATGGAGATAGTTTTGAACGTGATGTAAACATTGTGAATGATCGAAAGGACCTTTTCTTAATAGAGAGTATACCAGAAGCAATTGATCTATTCTCTCATCTCTTGGATCCCAACCCAGAAATGAGGTAATTCAATAATCCTTCTAAGTTTGCATCAAATTTTAATAACCATATTGGGCTTTCATGTATTATCATCACTTTTCTTATCCACCTGCACACACACAGGCAGAGGCACGTGAACATGCTTTTTTGTTTATTTCTCATGTGTGTTCTAGTGATTGTGGTATTGGAGGAAACTTTTTAGCTTGATCATATTGCCAATCACATTAAATTTGTACACTATATCTTCTCCAATGATGTTGCTTGTGGTATGTTGTAGGCCAAGGGCAGAGGATGTTTTGCATCATCCATTGTTTTGGAGTTCTGAGACAAGACTCTCATTTCTTCGTGATGCTAGTGATCGGGTTGAATTGGAGGACAGGGAGAGTGAATCAGATCTGTTGAATGCATTAGAAAGCGCTGCAGCAGTGGCTTTGGATGGGAACTGGGATGAAAAGATGGAAACTGCATTTATTAATAACATTGGCCGCTATAGGAGATATAAGTTTGATAGTGTTCGTGACCTGCTGCGAGTAATAAGGAACAAGTTAAATCATTACAGGGAACTTCCTCAAGATATTCAAGAACTATTGGGGCCAGTTCCAGAAGGATTTGATGGCTATTTTTCTAGTCGGTTCCCAAAACTCTTGATTGAGGTTTATAAGGTACTCTATAAGCATTGTAAGGAGGAGGAATTCTTTCAGAAATATATAAAGAGTAGTATAATATAATTGTCATATGTTGATCTTTAGTTGACTGATGCTACTCCAATAGAAGAATATTTCTAACATATCTGTAAATAGAATTTGTATCATATATCCTAAAAAATTTTATCCCTAAATGATAGTAATTTATATATTCTAGTTTTATTTTTGTAGTTTTATCTTGTATGTTTTCAAATTATTTTAGCAGTATCTCCAAACCAGAGCAGTTAGCAATGCTCAAAGTTTGAAGGTGGATGAATGATGATTCCTGCATCTGGTATGGATTTTCCTTTTTTTGATATATATATATATTTTTGGTTACAGAACTCTGTATGTTGTAAATGAAAGACTATGTAATAGTATTCCAAGGGTTGAGTTGTGTGTTGTGCTACTTGGCAGGGTTAAAAACAGGAGAAGTTTTTATCCTTGAACGGATTTTTAAAAGGCAAGTTGCCTTGCGAAGATGCTTATATTCTGTTATGATTCAGATTTAAGAGCCCGTGAACGTGAATGAAGCAGTCTGTTTGTCCAAAGATAGTCCGGTTAATAAATCCGACAAACCGAAATTTTATACCTATGATAATTTACTAGTAGAAAGTTGATTGATGGAATTTCACTTGGGAGAAATAAACGCAGGCCTTTATATATTTTAATGCGTGACAGGCAAAAGAGTAGAAAACTAGGACCCTCATCCCTCAGGATGGAAATCCCCTACCCCAAGTTTTGTGCCCCATTTCATGCACCATTCACCAAATCATGCCACATGTCCCTTGTGTTATATCTTGTTTGTTTTTAAGTTTTAACAAGTAATATTTATATAAGAAAATAAAATAAGAGACCCACATAAATACCAGGTTTAGTCCCAAATTAACAACAAATAATTATATATAAGGGTTAGTCCTAAATTTTAATACATTCCCCATAGGGTTTTAGAATGAAAATATAAAATTTAATTTAATTACGCAAACAAGGAATAACATTAAAAACTGAAAAAGGACACGTGTCATTATTTGATGGATGGAGTACAAATAGGGCACAAAATTGGGGTTGAGGATTTTCGTTCTATCCCTCAACAGCCTTTTAGAGAGATGAAATTCAACTCTGCCTTCATTCTCTTTCACACTGGAATCGAAAACACATTGCTTCCTAGATAAAATATACAAGTTGGATTCCAACCCAAAAATGAAGCCAGGCACAGGCACAGGCACTCAAATAAAGTCATCATCAGCCATCAAATCGGGACCCACTATTCAGTAGGTTTTTTGACAAAAGAGAAAAGTGTAAAGCCAAAACAAAAACCCTGTTTCTCGTTTGAATTTTGCTGCCTCATCTTTCATCCCCACACATTCTGATTCTCACATGCTCCAATCCAAATTACGTAATTTCATGCCACTGTCTGAAACATAACAACATAATAATAAGAATATAACTCTTGACTTCATTAGTAAGTAGCAACAACACTCTCCCTTGAACCAGAACCACCAACAATGGCTCCTCTCAACCTCCTCCTCTTCTTCCTCATTCTGATCATCAGCCCATTTCCTTACGTCTCTAGCGTTGGGATTAACTATGGTACTCTAGGAAACAACCTCCCTTCTCCTAAGAAAGTAGCCCAACTCCTCCAATCCACTCTCATTGACAAAGTTAAAATCTATGACACCAACCCTGAAATCCTCCAAGCCTTTTCCAACACCAAAATAGACCTCACCGTTGCCGTTGAAAACTACCACGTCTCCAACATCAGCAAGGACGTCGCCGCCGCCGACGAGTGGTTTGCCACCCGTGTCGTTCCCTTCATACCGGCCACTTCCGTCGTCGCCATCTGCGTAGGCAACGAGTATTTAACCACCGACGATGACAATCTTGACCCTGATGCCCTGCTTCAAGCTATGCACAACTTACACGCCGTCCTTTTAAAACGAGGGCTAGACCGTAAAATCAAGGTCACCACCCCACATAGCATGGCGGTTCTTGCTTCCTCGTTTCCGCCGTCGGCCTCAACTTTCTCCACCAAGCTTCTTCCCACCATGAGCTCCATAGTAAGCTTTTTGGCTGATACTGGCGCGCCTTTCATGGTCAATGCTTACCCTTATTTTGCCTACAGGGATAACCCTACCACGGTGGATTTAGAGTATGCATTGCTAGGGAACTCCACAGGAGTCCATGACCCTAAGGGTTACTTGTATCATAACATGTTGGATGCTCAGATTGATGCTGTTCGGGCAGCTATCGACGCCGTTGGATTTGGTAACATGTCGATGCAGATCACGGTTTCAGAATCTGGGTGGCCGTCGAAAGGAGACCCCGGCGACATTGCAGCTACGCCGGAAAATGCAAAGACTTACAATACCAGGTTGATTGAACGTGCTCAGTCGAACAAAGGGACACCCATGAAGCCCAAGGATAAAATAGAGATATTTGTGTTTGCTCTGTTTAATGAGAACAAGAAACAGGGGGGAGCAAGTGAGAGGAATTTTGGGATATTCAATGGCGATGGCTCTAAAGTTTACGACGTGGATTTGAGCTGCCAGTTTTGCAGCGGCGGGGGTTCATTTGAGAAGATGTCGACAAGTGGAGCCAGGGGTCCGTCGGTTTGGTGCGTGGCTAAGCCACACGCCGATGAGAAAGTGCTTCAAGCTGTGTTGGATTTTTGCTGCGGCCCTGGAGGAGTGGACTGCAGGGAAGTTTATCAAAGTGGTAATTGTTTTGAGCCCGACAAGCTTCATGCTCATGCCTCTTATGCCATGAATGCTTATTATCAGATGCACGGGAGGAATTATTGGAACTGTGATTTCAAGGGAACGGGACTTGTCACCTTCAGTGATCCAAGTAAGTTCTTACAATCTAAGAGCCGTACACGTTTCATATACCAGTAACTTAATTTCTTCGTCATAATATCAATTTGTTTGGTTTTCTTGGTCAGGTTATGGGAGTTGCCGGTATCCTCAACAGTAATGGCGACATTAATGGGCTAAATGTGGTTGACATGACAGCTCCTTTTGTACTGGTTTGCCATTGCTATAGTGTTGTTGATTTGAAATTCAAGAAATGTGAGTATGTAAGATTAGTTCACTATTATTATGAAATGAAACGAGTTCGTAGTGGCCACCGAAAAACAAATGTGATGGATTGAATTTCCATTTCCTGAGGACATTGATTATTTTTGGTCGATTTATTTTTTCGTGAAAAGTGTTGGAAAAAGGGTCTTTTTACGGTGCAAAGGTAGACAGTTTGCACATGGTTAAAGTTTACTAATATCCCTTCCCCACAATTGAAGGCTTTTTCCAGTTTCTTGGGGCGGGAATCTTGGCTAGGCCTGTGGACCCGTCTGGGGTTCGCTCTTGTGCCTTGGCCGGATTCCAGAGCAAAAAACAATCTAATTTGTGCCTTAAGATGATGATGATCAGCAAAGCAGATCAGGACATCCTTTTACCAATTACACCAGAGATTCCATGTTTCATCATCATGAATTAACATGCTAACAAATTTAGTCCATTAAGACATCAATGACTTGCTTTACTACTCTTCCTGGAACGCCCGGAAGAGCTTATCTCCGTATCTATACAGTACAAGACTCTTAAAAAGCTAAACTATTATTGATTCGAGAATTATAGCAAGTAACTGAGAAAGCCATAATAAGAAACAGCAACCAAATCATCCCCAAGAAGCATAAGAAGTCAGCAATGTACTGAGATGCAAGGCAAATTAAACTAAGTTAGGAAAAATGTCAGAAATACAAAATGTGCTGCAATTATTCCTACAATTTCAACTATGTGCTTGTTTCTATAGAACTATTATGGCTCCAATAAATTAAAACTCAGCAACCAAGAATTCTGTAAAATCCTAGCAAAAGCAGTTTCACACCTTCAGTGCCAGTTTGCATAGGGAAGAAGGAACTAAATGAAGTCCAAGTTTTGCCTAACTGTATCACTAGTTGAAGCTTCTTTTCAACTCACATTAAGGAATATTCTACCTATGCTATAAACACAGAACAGAGTTGGAACGTGTATCTACATGTTGGTAATAAATCGCAACTTATACAAGGATGACTAGCTAAAATATTACTAATATTTTCAATGTTGGATTTACATATCGTCATCTGATAAAATTTAGCAGTTGGAAATGTCCCTGTAATGTATACCTAATGAAGTAATGCTTTGAGCTCGTATAAACAGTTATGTTGCTTTAAAATAGGGTTTGGAACGTAACTCACATGAAACAGCACTATTAAGAATGTCCCGTGAATGAATTGCTTGTGGTAGTCTCCTTCCTCTTGGCCTTCATCCCCAACTCATCATCTCTATCATTTTCAGATAATGATTTTTCTACTTTCCTTTTCTTCTGCCCACTTTTTGATTGGTCTTCTTTCTCATCCATTAGCGACAAAAACCTCTGGATCCGTCCAGAACGTGAGCTACCACCAACTGAAGAAGATTCAGATGGGGGAACGCTACGTAACCTGCGTAATAACTGCAGAAAGTATACCAGGAGAGCAACAAAGCAAGCAATCCCACAAATAAGGAAGAGGCCCCAGAAGCTCGATAGATGAAGTTGATCTGATTCTATCTCTGTACTATCTAAACTGCAAGGGCTTTGCATCAGCCACTTGTCATGTATCCGCTGCAGATCACCATTCTCAGCAAGTGCAAGAATTGCAGTTGACATATCAATGGCCAGGGGAGAGTCTCGAGGAAATGCCTAGGAAGAAATTATGCAAGCAAGAAGAATTAGTCAAAAATAATGCAAAACTTAAAAAATGTTTGCATGTAATAATTATATAAATAAGAACTAGCCGATTGGATATTTTTATCTAAGATGTATAATGGGCGGATTGAATTTTTTTTATAATATGCATGCTATTAATTATCATTTCTCAAAATGTGAAAGACAATTAAATCAGAAAATAAATACTCACAAAACCCCAGCCACTTTTGGTAAATTCCTGGCCTACAATCCTGAATGAGCACTGCCTCGAGAGGAAAAGTTCAATATATGGACGTTCATCAACCACAGCAGCAACGCCTCCTCTTCCAGGACCAAGTTTGAGTGCCGAAGCATATGCTTCAGGTGATCCAAGGGCAACAAGCCTAGATCTAGATATGTTAAGTTCCTCACTAAGATAATGTTCAGCAAAAGAACCAACTTGATATCCAATAGGATCATCACTGTGTATCAAGCTTTCAATTCCTTTAATTGGAGAAGACAACTGTTGCACTGTGAGGATTGATGTCAGACTTGCAGTGTAACTCGAGTTGATGATTAAGACCACAAAGAGCCAGATGATTAGCACTAGACGGCCAAGGGTACTCATAGTATTCTCTCCTGCAGAAGGAATAAAGTGGCCAGCTTAATCAAAGTTATCATAACACTTCCACCTTGCCATATGAATAGTTTTTATTTTATGTTATTTTAAATAATAGTGGGAATTTCACTTACTATGCGCAAAAAACAGAGTTGAGAAGCTAAACCTGCAAAATTAGCAACCAATTTTTAAATTATTTCATATTTCAGGGGCCAACTGAAAGGCATGAAAGTAACTCTAGCAAGATAAGACACTTGGTTTTAAAGAATGAACAAGAATGGGAAAGACATGCAATGCACACACTTCATAAAAATAGAAAGCTTATTCTGAATATTATATACCGGCAACACCTTCAAAGAATAATACAGTTAATTTATGGAAGGAATTAGTAGTGGTACTAGTAGTAGTAGTGTGTGTGTTTTGGTTGGGAAAGAGGGATTGGCAAAAAAATTTTGCCTCTTGATCTTCATTTTGCTTAAAATTACTTTCTAGACCCACCACAAACAAACTCCATTGCAATATACCTATCTGAAAAGTCCTACTTTGAAACAAATTAATGATGTAAATGAGTTAGGCCAGCAAATAAAAAAAAGGTGGAGACTTCGGTGCTCCCGTTGTGATGCTCCCACTTTTCAATGTGATGCTCCCATTTAATTCTGACCATTGGATGCATTATCTATTTTCTTGACCGACGGATACTAAAAGATTTAACCTGCTAAACCGGTTTTAAAAACCTTTTAGAATGAATTCGTGTGTGGTAGTCATCGTGATAGATTTTTACACCTTTTTTATTCAAACCGTTGATATCAACTACTTTTTTTACTTGATTTATTATTATTATTTCTCTATTTTTTTAATTTTTTACTAGATCACTAACCCAATATCAACGGAGAAGAAAAGAATAAAAAATAAAAAAATTAGAGAAAAAATAATAAATCAAGTAAAAAAAGTAATTGATATCAACGGTTTGAATAAAAAAGGTGTAAAAATCTATCACGAGAACTACCACATATATAAGAATTCATTCCAAAAGGTTTTTAAAACCGGTTTAGCAGGTTAAATCTTTTAGTATCCGACGGTTAGGAAAATAGATATTGCATCCAATGGTCAAAATTAAATGGGAGCATCACATTGAAAAGTGGGAGCATCACAACGGGAGCACCGAAGACTACACCTAAAAAAAAATCTAAACATGGTAACTCACCATAAAATGGTTATAACTTGATGTTTAGGTGGGCCCCTAAAATCATCATTTATTCTGTGCTCTAGGATCCAGACAACTATTCCAACAACAAGAAAGAAGGAACCTGTGACAATCCACATACGCGCACTAAATGGCCGTAAAAATGCCCAAGCACCAGTGTTCTGTTTCTTAAACGGAGCCACAATAACCAGTCCTGATGAAACGTAAGGCTGTGTAAAATCCACTACCTTTGTTCGATTTGTGACAATTGCAATGTCTCCAACAACAGCATCAAAGACCTGCAGAAATTAAATGAGAACAATCAGCCAGCAGGGAAAATTTTAATATGAGACAAAATTACATAGTAGTCATAGTCAATGATCTACTCACACCCGTTGTGATTTTATTCACAAGCTCTGTGTAGCTTGGGTTTTCATGACCATTTCCAAAGGGAATAAATTTATAGGGAACGGCATATGGTAGCAAATTCAGAGCAGCTGTAAATACATCTATACAAAATCCCTTGAACGTATCAGTTCCTCTCACTCGTGATACGAATTCACGGTAACTGACCCTATCCGGAACACCAATCCTCAGTTGTTTCCCATTGTTGGGAAAAACCCATCCACGAGGCTTGGACAATGTCTCCCCTGGCCAAATAACACTGTACAGGTTTTGGCTTGCACTTGAACGATTTGGTGGCTTTGTATAAAGTGTCTCGGGAGCTACAGTGGATAAACCGGAGTAGTTCGACCAGTAACCAACCCGTCGAAACCCAGTTCCAATCACATTAATAATATCATATGCAGGAAGAATAAGAGACCTGTCTGAAGAAAACTTAAGACGACCAGTCAAACCAATAAAATTACTCTGCAATATGTTATTCAACAAGAGTGTTCCATCATCAAAAATGCTCATTGCATCGAGGTGGAGAGTACTGCCTGCAACAGAGCGTATCCTAGTATCATTAGAGAATGAGATAACCCCACCCTGGTTGAAAAAAGCATCAAGAGCATGAGCAAGCAGCCAAACTGAATCATAAGCATAAAGTCCGTAAGAGTTCAACCCTGGAGAACCTCCAGTTATCTTATTATATCTAGCTAAAAAGGCTCTCTTTCTATCAGAATCAGGTGTATGTTGGCGCAAAGTTAGAACTCCTTGCATTGTGTCCATGGTCTCAGAAGGCAGTGGAGAATTAGAATCTAGAAATGATGAAAGCCAATCTGCAGCTATCCACACATACCCATTGCCCATCATTCCAAGATATTTTGCCACGGAGAAAATCTTAAAACCTATTATAGAATTTACATGCAGAACAACAATTCGTGATTGCATTAATGCAACATTAACAAGGGTATCCATGATGACACTGTCATTCGCCGCAGCACCCGGTCGAATTCCTGCCTTGTAGGAGATTCTGCAGCGCCTCTCCGCAAGTTTATCACCCAAGGCTGACACACCATTCCGCCCCCCATCATCATCTGTAAAGATTGCTATGACCTCCTTCCAACCATAATAGTCAACAATCTCAGCCACAGCAGTCATTTGATACAAATCACTCTGAGTTGTTCTAACAAAAAAAGGGAACTGAAGGGAAGTAAGAGTGGGATCTGTAGCTGCAAATGACAATAGAGGAACTTGGAGTTCATTTGCAACATGTGATATAACATGTGCAACTACAGAACATTGTGGACCTATAATGGCGACGACATCAGTCTCCATGTACCGCATAGCTGTTATTCAACAGATATACCAGAATATATAATTATTAGGATCAATTATAGTCTATAGATGTTAATTCAAACAATATTGTTGACCATCACAATAAGAAAAACCAAGTAATAACCAAAACAAATTAACAGCAAATAATGGACTCTAAAATACCTTCAACCATGCCAACAAACCCACTGCAATTGGAATTTTGCATTGTTACAGCAAGTTTTGTCCCTTGGAGAATGCTTAAATTAGAGTTGACATCTTTTATAGCTTCATCAATAGCAATCTTGGCAACTTTTCCAATGGTTGAGTTAAGCATAAACATTGCTCCAATATTTACAACAGCCGGTCTTGAAGAAACATTTCTACCATACCCAATTTGGAACGCCCCAAAATGGAGAGAGAGCAAGAAAAGAAACCAGATTGCATTCATTTCGGCCAACTACTAAATCAACTTGAACAATAGAAATATCAAATATCTGCTGCTGCCTCCAATTGATTGTGAAGCTCTAAACATAAGACAGAAACCATAAAATTTTCAGATGAAACTACTAAAAGATTATGGAAACAGTATGTTATGGATGCAAGACCCAAAATGCTTAGTAGCACCAGAAAAGAACTCCAATCAATACCTAAAATGATAGTTAAACAATTGCTATGGAAATAAAGGCTAATGTTGCTTTGGAAAGCCGATGCCTACTATAAATTTATAATTAGAAAGAGAGTAATCAATTCAATCTTACCTGCTAATTACTTGGGTGCTTCATTGCGTGTCTATCAATTATTTATGAAAGCTTTAATAATACCTAAAATGATAGTAGGAATAGAATCAAGAAGGTGACAGATAAAAAAAGAATATGAAGGCAAAGAAACCAAGATGATAGTGGAAACCAGAATCAGATTCCTGGATCAAAATTAAACCCAATAATCAAAAGCAGAATAAATGATCAAGAAAAGCACATCCATGACCATGAGGCCTATCTATGTCAGAGAAAATGAAATCCCAACAAGTAAAATGCAGTAAAGTTCCTTATCTCACAACTCAAGAAATGGAGTAAAGAAAGAAAAGCAAAGGAAAAAAAAGAAGTAGTATATAATACTAAATACTACTGGTAAATAACAGAGACCCAGATGACAGAAACTCACCAACTCAAAAAGCTAATTCAAGAATTGAGTATTTAGTTTCACCAATCAACAAATTTTCATACCTATGGTACGGATAAAAGAGAGAATAATATACAGTCAAAATAGGAAATTCACGTGTGGCGCAGAAATGAGAGCTTACCTTGTTTAGTATAATCAACTTTGCAGATTCCCGACCTTTGGACAAAGATCGACAACTGTACTATTTGTGAGGAAGAGAAAGCAGCGATGTTTGCTTCCTTTCCTGCTGTTGACGATATTTTCCTGTCCTAAAAAGACATTACTGTCACCCAATGTCAGTTTATATGGGAAGGTGCTTTGCTTTGCTATATGTAGTTTGATTTAAAAGTTACTAAAACATTCTTGTTTTTTTGTTTTTATGTGGCTTCTCCTTTGACAAAATGGAAGAAGTGGGTTTTGAAAGCAATTTTCACCCTTTCATTGCTTAATCTCCATTATAATCATCTTCATTGACTCTTAATCTAATCTAATAATTAAATCATTGACTAGTTTATTTTTGCTTTTCTTAATCAATGTTATGTTATAGGACAAATAGTGCGGAGTAATCCCTCTCTTTCTCCACTTTGGTTATTATGTACTATACTAAATACATTTACTGAAACCTTTTGTAAGTTGTAATTTTAAGTTGCATTCCTGTTCTATAAACGAGTAGCTTTAACTTGACGAGAAAAAGAAAAAACACACACACAAACAAACCTAGTAGCTTCAACTTGCAATTTAAATATATAAATTGAAACTGTAATGTTTGATTCACATCCCTAAGAAATCTAACTACTACTATGTTTTTTTTTTCTAACTACTAGGACGCTAGGAGTATATATTATTTAGAGAGGAATCAAAACAACAAAGAAATCGTTTTAACTTGTCGGTAGTAAATTACTATTTTTATGTTGTTTACTCAATCTCAATGCAATAGTGAATGGAGGCGCTTGACTTCCATTCAAGGTGGGTTCGGGACGGTAATGACGCATTAGGTCAAGGGCCACGAGTTCCATGAGATTTTTTAATTCCGAATGAGTTCAATGAGCATTTTAAACTTTTCATTTTGAATGAGTACTTTTATCTTACAGTGTGTTTGGATAAACTTTTTGAGGGATCAGTATGGGACAGGATAGGAGGGGAAATGAGGGTTTTTTAAAGGGAAGGAAGGGAAGCACCAATCCTTGTTTGAATTGTTTAAAATATAAAAAGTAAAGAACATGAGGGATCACCTAACATTTAATAAATAAAAACTTTGTTGGTTCTTGTTGGTACTCCAAATTGGAGTACCAAAAAAGATGGACTTATAAGGATCAAGAAGGACCAAAATTGATCCTTCAAAACCCATGGAACAAATCTAATTTCCAATCCAAACATGGATCACTAACTAAAAGGACCTCCCATCCCGTCCCGTCCCATGCCGTCCCTTACTGGTCCCTCAATCCAAACACACTATTAAGGAAAGTCTAAATGTCTATTATCAATTGATTGGTTTTGGTACGACGCTTGCAAATAAGTTATTGGTTTTGGTAAAACTCTCATAACCACATTAGATCTTAACTGATTTGAAGTTGAGTCGCGTTGGACTCCAATCAGAAAGATGATCTCCCAACGTCTATTATTTCTATTCATATAACTAGAACCCAATAGTATTAAGTTTTCTTTCACTCAACCTAATGAGTAGTACCGTGAATAACTGATTTGTAATGGTAATTAGTAATTTTCATATAAGAAAATATGAAAACATAATTAGAATGGTCTTTCATATACATTTGTAAACATAATTAGTATGATCTTTCAAACACAACATAACCTAATCTCATGTTCAACATCAAACTTAAAACCAACTGATAATATGGAAAGTCTCAATATAAGGATTATAGATTAGGCAGATTTAATATATGTAGAATAACATCACTTTAATAGCTAAAAAAAAATAACATCACTTTAACATAGATCATAAGAACTTTTTTTTTAAAACGAAGTATAAGTATTTTATTAAATAATTAAAAGGATAGCAATCCATCTCTACTACATCTTGAAGTATCATAAGAACTTTTTTATTATTAGTAGGAGACTAGGAGTAATTTACTTTGGATTTATTATGATTAAGATTACTGATATGATTTACTTAAATGTATGCCATATATCAAGTTGAAAATCTTTTGGTAATGTATGAGAAGGCAACACAGAGAATAAAACAATACTAAAAATTAATGATGATTGGAATGAGGATGGGGATGGGGCTTGTGGCTTATCCGTAATGGAGAAATGGGAAATGTTGTAGGACTAGGACCCTTAGCTCGCAAGAAAGGTCAAAAAAGATTATTGGATTTTGTTCAAATTTGGGACAGGAAATTGAAATCTGAAAATGAAAGTGAAAACTGATCAAAGAGGCGAATGGATGGAAATGCCACGCAGCATCACGTGGAATTTGTGCCTACAGATCAAAGGGAAATAGAATAGACAGCAAATATTTTACAAAAAAATGTCTCATCGGTTTGGGTGAAGAAAGGAATAAAGTGAAACATGAATTCAATATTAAGAAAAGCGACCAATGCAAGTGCATCGTAGCAGCCATGCAATGCAATGCAACTTGTGGTCCGAACCTTTTTGGCATCTTTCAAATCCCTCCACCACCCTTCCTCTTTTTCCTAGCGGGGGAGTTTACACTTCGGTATATATATATCTATAATCTATAACAATTTATAATATGAGAAGTAGAATTGCCAAAAAAAACCAATTGAGAAATCTCATCACAATCAATCAAGAATAAATTATTGAGGGTATTTTGGTACTTTCATGTTTGATTTGTTATTTCGATTAATAATTGAGGGCGTTTTGAGAAATTTGGAATAAAATTACTATTGATGGATCCCGCTGTCAATAAATAAATCATTTTTTATTTATGAAATGATTCATATACTTTTATACTTTATGTTATTTAGTCCCTCACAATTTATGGGTTGGACAACTAAACGTTTCAACTTTAATTCTTTTATTTTTTTTATTTTGCTTATCCGATCAAGGTGATTCAAGTGTCTATTAAAACGTAATTTTGTGATCTACAACTTCCATAAAGGATTCAAAACTAATTTTAATGTTTTGATTTAAAAAAATGCTTTTGAAATTGTGTGGTCTTGATTGTCGGTTTATTTGATATCGTATAATTTTTGTTCCACTTGTCCGATTGAGGTTATTCAAGTGTCGGTTAAAAGGTTATTGTGTGATCTATGGCTTTCGTTAAGGGCTTCAAAGCTGAATTTGATTAATGAGTTTCGTGGAGGGTTCAAGAGGGAAATTTTATGTTTGGTCTCCATAAACAAATATTTTTTTGCTGGATTATTTATCAAATGATCCTTAGACTTTTGTGCTTTATGCTATTTAGTCCCTCACAATTTCTGGGTTGGACGACTGAACGTTTTGGCTTTAATTCTTTTATTTTTTCTTTTGCTTGTCCGATCAAGGTGATTCAAGTGTCTATTAAAAGGTAATTTCATGATCTACAACTTCCATGAAGGACTCAAAAGCCAAATTTAATGTTTTGATTTTAAAAAATACTTTTGAAATTTTATGGTCTTGATTGTCGATCTATTTGTTATCGTATAATTTTATGTCCACTTGTCCGATTGAGGTTATTCAAGTGTCGGTTAAAAGGTTATTGTGTGATTTACGGCTTTCGTTAAGGGTCTCAAAGCTGAATTTGATTAATGAGTTTCATGGAGGGTTCAAGAGGGAATTTTTATGTTTGATCTTCATAAACAAATATTTGTTTTGCTGGATTATTTATCAAATAATCCTCAGATTTTTATGCTTTATGCTATTTAATCCCTCATAATTATGGGTTGGACCATTTAATGCTTTGACTTAGTCGATTGAGGTTGGTCAAGTGTCGGTTAAAAGATTATTGTGTGATCTACGACTTTTGTCAAGGGTCTGGAAGCTGAATATGATTAATACGTTTCGTAGAGGGAACTTTTATGTTTTGTCTCCATAAACTAAACATTTTTTTTCTCGATTATTTGTTTAATGACCCTCATATTTTTATCTTTTCCTTTGTCTAAAACGATCTGGAGTTTGAAGAATAACTGAAGAGAGAGATTGTTACTTGAAACCATTATCCAATCTTACTCAACAACCTTACATCAACGTTCTAAATTAATCTCACAACTCCGTTGCGAAGCGCGGGAAGCCCACTAATAAGTTTTAATTGTTCGTTCCTCTCCTCCTCCCTCGTTTCATTCACTTTCAATTTCAAACTATATTTTGCTTTTGCTTTTGCTTTTCCTATTGGGAATTGATTTTTTATTCACTTTGCGGTAATTTCAATCCATGATCCCTAACATTGATTTTACGGTAGTTTTAGTTTGTCCCCTAATATTTTAAGACTTAATGTAAAAAAAAGGCCCCTGAATTTTTTGCCAACGGTCAAATAAGTCTTTAAACGCCAATTTTGGCCAAATAAGCCCCTGAATTACTAATTTTGGCCAAATAAACCCTTCTGTTATGAGAAAAAAAACCATGCCAGCATGCCACGGTGATCTGAAAATGTCACGTCAGCTTAGGGTAAATTTTCTGGAAAAGAAAAAAAAAGCATAAATTCTAAATTCATTTTAAGAAAATTTGTTTTTATGCCACGAATCATTTAATTTTTAAAACTTTTTTCATTTTTAGAAAATTTATCTTAAATTGACGTGGTATTTTCAGACTACGTGGCATGTTGAAATGGTTTTTTTCTCATAACAAAAGAGCTTATCTGGCCAAAATTGATAGTTCAAGGTTTATTTATCCAATATTGAAGTTCTTTGACTTATTTGACTGTTGGTGAAAAGTTCAGAAGCTTTTTTTTTACATGAAGCAAATACTTTAATTATTTCATTTGAATCTTTAACCTTCTAAAACGGTTCCATTCTAATAACTAAAAATTTTGCCAATGTGAAATGTTAAAATGTTATGATAGAGAAGATATTATGTCAATTTTAACAAAATGAGTTGCTAAAGATAATGTTTTTTTCACCAAAAAAGATAATGTATTTTCTTTAGAGAGGAGTTTATAACCCCCAAAAAAAGGAAAAAAAAACAAAAATAAGAGTGGAAGATTACAGTGAAACAACAACGGAAAGGACGGTGAAATTGGGAGGATGTTAAACTCTTAGTTCCAGTTGCTAGGATTAGATATATGGCAACCTCAAATATAACAAAAAAAAATAAATTAAAGCAATTGGAAAAAAAATAGAATTTAATATCTCAGATTTGGTTGTCTCAAGTTAATGAATCTATATGAATTTTTTAAAAAAAAAGTTCACACTTTTCTTCTACACCTTTAAGTTTAACTACTTTTCTCTTCTTTTTTTCCGATAAACTTTTTAAGGCTAATTCACTAAAAAAATAAATAGTAGTATCAAAAAAAATTGATGAAAAAATTAAATTTTATAAATTATTTAAAGATAAAATGGATCTCTATCTCTCTGATTATGAAATGGTGGAAGGAAAAATTCTAAGAGGTTAGAAAAAATCAACCCCATCAACCCCATCCAGGAAAAGCAATTTTCTGGGGTTAAATTCTAACTGTCCAGAATTTTCAAAAACAAAAAACAAAAGGAAATGGCGTGGTGTGCTGCATGGCTGCCTTATGGCACAGATTTATTTTTGAGACATCTGTCTCTCTTCTTTGGTTGTAACTCCATAAGCCTCTCTTTCTCTTTCTCACTTTCCTCTTCCCCTTTCTCCATCGTCTTTTCCTTTTTTTTCCTCCTATTTTCAGAACCTTCTAGAGAGACAACTCAGACAGGAGAATAGATGTCGATAGAGAGGGAGAGAGACAAACGCCTTGCTTTCTCGATGTGTTCTCGATATTTTTCTCCCGAACAAAAAATTCAATTCCAAAGCTACACCATCGAATAGCAGGAGAGGGGCAAAGATCTACACCCTTAGACTGAGAATGGAGGCAATTCTTGCCCATATCTAGTCGTAGTTGCTGCTGGCTCGCCGGATTGGAGCCGAAGCCTTTTTCTTTAATCTCCTTCTTTCATCGTTTTTCCTCAGCAGGTTAGGAGATTTTCCGATTTTGTCATGATTTTTTTTTAATTTGTTAAATAGTACTTCGTGATATTGGGTTTCTTTCCCATTTCCTCTACATCTCTTTAATTCTCGGGTTGGGAAACGTCGACTCAAGTACAATTCCAGTCCAGATTACAAGACACGGAAAAGTGACAAAATTGGGCTTCATCTCCTTTTTGTTTTTGGGTGAGCTTCTGTATACTGTTTCATTCAATTTGTTGGTTTGATTTTTTTTCTCTCTGATTCTCATCGCTGTTGTTCGCTGTGTTCATTTTTGCTGTTTCTCGGTGCATGTCGTTGGGGGTTTTCAGGCAATCTCCAGCTTTATCCATTGATTCATTTATTTTGTGTGTTTGGGTCATGCCGTCGTTTGTTGTTGGTGTTGTTTCTCCTTTTCTGTTGGTGCATGTTTTTCATCATGGCAATCTTTATTCAGATGGGACTATATAGAGTTTGGCAAGGTGGCTGAATCAAAATAAACACATGACTTTTGTTAGTGTTTGAATTGGGGAATTCAGTGGAGATTTCCATGTTTGTAGATTTTGGTATATGTTGTTGAATATTAGTAGCATCATTATGTTAATCATAGTCATCATTGTCAATATGACTTATTCAGGAATTTTACCTATCAAGTAATCACTATCAAGCTAATATATCCCATACTTTCATTTTTATCTGTTGAATGATATTAAACATGTATTTGAACTTCATTTGACTTCAAAAGAGAAATATAAAGAGTAAAATAAGATAAAGTATGGAAGGAATGTATGCGGAACGGAGAAAAGGGTAGAGTAGGCTTATGTGTTTGACAGGTTGTCAATGGATGATTAAAGGCTATATATCAGTAGGCTAATTATGTGTTTGACAGGTTGTCAATGGATGATTAAAGGCTATATATCAGTAGGCTAACATCTGCGATGCTCTTTGGCACAGAGCTACATGAAACCAAGTAGGCTTCCTTTTTCTTAACCCTTTCTTTTGCTGTTGTTGTTTTTACTTTCTCTTATTAGGAAAACCCAGGCAACCCTTTTTTCTTTGAATTTCATCAGCCTCAGATCCTCCTCTTGAATCACAAACGGGACGCATTTCTTATTTGTTTTTCCATGTTTTTGCTCAGTTTAATTTATGCTTTTTGTTTCTTTGTCAGTTTAGGTTTTCAATACTTAGATTAAAAAAAAGAATTGGATTTTCCTATTTAAATGAGGATTCAAATCAAAGGAAGGGACAAGCAAGCAAAAATTACAATTGTTTTTGCTTTAGAGAAAACAATATTTTTTCTCTATTTTATACTTGAAATCTCAACTCAGTTTCTTCTACAAAGTTGTAGAGGACTCAAAACCCTATAATTTGAGTACAAGAATGACTAAATTTGGATTTTGTATGGTGTACTTATGCTCTTCGAAATTTCAGCTAAAATTAATTAAGACAACATGTTTCTATAATTTTCAGATTTGCGACATTGAGGGAAAATGACCATAACTTATTTGATAAACCACTAAACCAAGTGATTCCAAAGATGTATGAGAGCTAACTCAATATACTATTATCCTGTGAAGTTTCATGAGTTTTGGACACCATTTAGTGCCTCAAAAGTTCAGTTCACAGAGGGATAGAAATGAGCGTAGGTTGTCCATATGTAGGTTGGGTTTTGTTTTGTCATTTCTGTTTCTTTCCCTATGTTCTTGGTGAATGTGTTCCATTATTGAAGCCTCCACTGTCTCAAAACTTCAGTCCATAGAGGGACAGAAGTGAGTATTTTCTCTTTTTTTCCCCCTTTTTTGCCTCTTCATGTGTCTATATTTGGTTCCTCCCTTTTTTTGTTTGTTCATCTCTGATCTCTGCATGCGTTGTTATTATCCGTTTTGTCGTTCTCTTTTGTTGCTGCTCTTACTTTGTTGTTAGAGTTTTTCGGTGGGTCCTCTATTTATTCCTATGTAGGTTGTCTGTTGTTTCTGTTTCGGTCAGTTTTGTTGTGTTTTCTGAATTTTCATTCGATTTCCTCTATACATTGATTCATTCTTTTGTTGACTTCCATTAATGTGTTTGTTTTTCTTAATTGTTTGGGTTTTCGGTTTGGTGGTAGCGGATTTTACAGGTGAGTGCATTGTCAGACTCGATTCTTTTCCTTTCTTTTTAATATGATTCTTTCTTTCTTTAAAAGATTATCTATTTGCAAGACACGATGAAAAAATAGCTAAATATGGAATCAACAAGGTAATTTGTCTTGATTGCGATTGGTATGACTTTGATCTCTCTCACTACAAGTTTGCTTCCATCTCTGGTGTTCGCTTTTCTGTTATTTGTAGTCATCTTTCTATTAATTTCCAAATGTTCTGTTGATGGTCGTAGATTTCTATGGTATATTCTAATGTGCTTGCTCATGTTCGAGGTCCTGCTGCAAGGCAACGAATGGTAACTTCTCCTCCTCAATGGTATATCCTGCCTTGATTTCAGCACTCAATGTCATTTTGTTAGTTTGTTTGTTTTATAGGTGTTGTTACTGAGTTTTAGAGGTTTTTGGGGTCAGGTTCAACTGTTGTAATTACTTCAATTTTCTAAAAACTATAAAAGATTTCAAATTAATTTATGTTGCATAATTAACTTTGAGTAACTATTTCTGCTATAGGTTCTAATGTTTTTTAATAATTTATGTGACTTGAATTTCTTCATGGTACTAGCTTAGCTTAAGTTGAATGTTCTTCAACTTTGTTAGTTATGAGGTTAGTATTGAGCTAGGGAGTGGTTGCTTCATTTTTCTCGGCTGTTTTAGAAGTGGTTACTCCAGTGACAATTTTCAGAGGTAATTAAGAGATCAGTCTACAAATGAAAATCAAGGTGAGATCATGGGTACATGTACAAAGGTCTCTATGATGGCTTTCCATTGGTTAGTGTGGGACTTTATTTGGTTCAATATTTGCTGAGATATGAAATTTACAATTTTCATTAAAATGGGTTTTGACTGTTACATATGGCAAATTTTAGGCAGCTGGATCTTTGCCATCAGGCCACGTTTTCGTTTCTTCTTGAGTCGTTTTTATAGTGAGTCGTTTTTGGCAAATTTGCCAAAAAAAGTCAATCTCCACACTCTGTTTTTTCCTACTCTCATTCCATAAGATAAAGATATTGGGAGCATCTCCTGGCATAACCCAGTAGTGAGTCAGTTTTGTTTCTTTCTAATCATCAATCTTCTTAAATATGTTAATATGTAATAAAGTTTCATGTAGTTTTTTTTTTGGATAATTAATTTATTTCATTTTATCCAAGAAAGCAACAAAATGCTTACAGTCTTACAAATTTTGATCCAAAGGAAACAAAATTACAAGAAAACTCAAACAACAACAAACTAGCTAAGGCTAGGAATCACTAAATTCCAACGAGTACACAAGCCCCTGTTCACATAGTCGACAGCCACCTTAGGAAGCCCATGAAGCTTGAACTTCAAAGTATCACTAATCTGTTTGAAGATAATATCAGGTGCATGAGGCTGACATCCAAAGACTCTAGCATTCCTCTCACACCATATATTATAACAGTAAATTGTCCAGGCTAACTTTAAGATGGTGGTGAGGAAAGATTTACCTTTCAAACCAGTCACTGCCCAATTAAACTCATACCGCCAGTCCTCAGTTTGCCTAGAGAAACCACAAGTCAGAAGCACCTTTTGCCAGACTTTTTTAGAATAAATACATGTGAAAAATAAGTGATCTCTGCTCTCATCATGTTGACCACATAACAAACATTCACGAGATTCCATCATCACACCCCAACTTGCAAGTCTGTCTCTAGTAGGCAACCTATTCAAAATCACCAACCAAGAGATGAACGAACATTTGGGAATGTGAAGAGGGAACCAAATTAGATGCTGCCACGCTTTCTTGCTCTCCCTGCGCCTAAGATGCTCATACACAACAGAGATTTTGTACATGTCATTTGGAAAATTCCAAGCACCATTCTGTTGCAAAGTGGGGATCATCACTCTAAGCTTTAGCAACTGTTTTAAAACTCCAACTATATCTTTATAGAAGGGGAATTGACATAATGTTCCTCCCTTTCAAGATATAAGTAGATATCCAAGAAACCTAAATGGAGCCTGCCTGTGCATAGATTAACCATAAATTCCTCAAAATACAAGCTCTGTTCCACATAGATAAATCTTTATACCCCAAACCCCCTTCTGATTTAGGATGACAAATGTTCTCCCAGCTTACTTTGGCACCTTTGCTGCTTCCCTCTTTTCCTTTCCACAAGTAGCTCGCACAAAGCTTGTTCACTTTATCTATAACAGACTGAGGCAAGATAAAATTCATACTCCAATAATTCTGCATGCTAAATAAGACTGACCTTATTAGTTGGCAGCGTCCTGCATATGATACGTGCTTGGTAGACCAGGATTGAATCCTTTTAGTGATCTTTTCAATCAGAGGAACACAATCATACTCATTCAGCCTCTTTGATATCAATGGTATCCCCAAACATCTCACTGGCAGTTGACCAATTCTGAAACCAGTTTCTGCCTTAATTTCTTCAATTTCTTCATCGGATATCCCGGTATAGTAGATTTCACTTTTTGAGCAATTCATACTAAGCCCTGAGTACTTGTAAAAAAGTTGCAAAATGTTTCGAACCCCCTCAACAGAAAATAAAGTGCCTTTAGTGAAGATCAAAAGGTCATCTGCAAAACTTAGATGGGTTAACCTGACTTTTTTACATTTTGGATGAAATGTAAAAACACCATTTTCCACTCCAATTTGCAGTAATTTAGAGAGCAGGTTCATGGCAAGAACGAAAAGGTAAGGGGAAAGGGGATCCCTTGCCTCACACCCCTTGCCCCTGAGAAGTACCCCTCCAAGCCGCCATTTATTGAGACAGAAAATTTAGCAGTGGTAATGCAGATAGAAATCAAATCAACAAATTTCTGAGGAAAATTCAGAGCCTGCAAAAGTGTTAGTATGAAAGACCAGTCTAAGGTATCAAAAGCCTTCCTTAGATCGATTTTCATGGCACATCTAGGTGAAAGTCTGGGATTGTGATAACCAATCACTAGCTCTTGTGCCATCATGACATTATCTATAATGTTCCTCCCCTCCACAAAAGCGCTTTGACAAGGGTCAATAAGACTAGGCAAGCATTGTTTAAGCCTATTTGCAAGAACTTTTGCAATGCATTTATAAATCATTGTACAACAAGAAATAGGCCTGAAATCTACCATAGAACTTGGATTCTGAACTTTAGGCACTAAAGCAATGACAGTGGAGTTGAAAGCAGGCAACATATCAAGATTGTCAAAGAAGTATTGTATTGACGAAATCACATCTTGTCCGACAATATGCCAAGCAAACTTGAAAAAATGTGCAGAGAACCCATCTGGCCCTGGAGCTTTTTCACTATTAAGTGAAAAGAAGGTATCTTTAATCTCTTTAACAGTGACTGGAGCAACCAAACTATTAGCCATATCTTCTGAAATGCAGCATTGTAAAATGTCTTGCATTAGTTCTTTAGAACAACCTATAATATTAACATCTCTTTCACCAAGAAAAGATTGATAGTAGCTTACAGCCTCTTGTTTAATTTGCTCATAAGAATCCAATCTATCACCTGATGCAGTATAAAGAAGCCTTATAGTAATCCTTTTCTGCCTCAGCTTCATAGACTTGTGAAAGAAACCTGTATTTAGATCTCCATCCTTTAACCACTGGATTCGAGACTTTTGCTTATAGAAGCTTTCTTCAGCCCCTAACAGTTCATAAAGTTCACCAGTGGCTATTTTATGTCGTTGTATTAAAGCTTCAGATGGGGATGAAAGAATTCCTTCCTGAATTTTAGCAATTCCGGCCTTCTTATTAACAACCTTTTCAGAAAGGTTACCAAAGTGCTTTCTGTTGAAATCCTGTAGAAGAGGTTTTAAATTTTTCAACTTCCTATGTAAACGAAGCATAGGATTACCATGTGTAGACACCCATTTTTGTCCATATCCTTTCAATTTAAATCAATTTGTTGCTTAATTGGCATTAGGGTCATCTAGGGGAATTTTGGGGCATTTTCAAAATCCAGGGGCATTTTGGTCATTTTTTACATTCAAGGGCATTTTGGTCATTTGTACATTCAGGGGCATTTTGGTCATTTTAAGTTCACTTATAATTTAAATTAGCTAATTCATTTCTTGGTCATCTAGGTTGCATTTGAAAAACCCAAAAATATATATTTTTCATGTTAGCCTTACATGTTCTATAGTTTATAATAGTGGTTTGATTTTAATAGGAAATCATCTTGCCCTTCTGATTTGGTTCACGTCGATTATTTAGATAATTTCACATTGTTAAGTAGAAATAGGATTTGCATTTTAATTCATGGTGGCATTAACATTATAAAAGTACAAAAACAAAAACAGAAAAAAAGCCACGAAGTAAAAAAGTGGGAATTTTCATTTATGCTTTATCTTGTACATATTACAAAAAGATTACAAAAATGGAGTAACCCTAAGTTTAATCTCAACAGGTCCCATTCCTTTGCCTTGTCTTGAATTCTAACTTGTGTTGTTCCCTATTGATCCAAGCCTGCAAATAAGAAGAAAAGGGAAAGAGAGCTTAGTTTATAGGTTGGCCAAATGAACAACAAATGCTCAACAAGCTGCCCGACAGTCCACATTGGTAGATTCAAGGGTTTTGCAATGCAGAGTCATGGCTATTGCAAGTCGGCATAATTCAACAAGGCCAAAACCCCAATGCGTCAGGAAACACAATTCATTCTCGCTAGAGATCAAAAGGACCAAAACACAATGCAGTCCAGAGTAGTCATATGATTCACCATCAAAATAGTCAAGGCTAATTCAATATGTTAAAAAAAAAGGATCAATTCAGCTAGCATACAGGGACATGTCTGATTGCAGCAACACAATTCAAATAAGGGATTCAAAGCCAGCGACCATGACCAATAAGCAACAATTACAAGGGATTGAAATTTAAAAGAAAGCAGAAACTACCTGAAGGGATTCTTCAAACGGTTTTGTGCCAGCTCACACCCTTCCAATACAGGTGCCATCCTCATCTGCTCCCCTTGGCCTGTACAAAGAGACAAGAAAACTGTTAGCGAGAAAGGAGGAAAAAGATCCCTCCATTCATTGAATCTGAGAAAAAACAGAGGGGATACAGGGACTCTCATACACTGAATTCACACCAACTCTCCAAAAATCTCTCTCACTTTCACAACAGACTCTCGATTCACTGATCTCTGCTCTCCCTCCATAATCCCTTCCCTCTTCTCTTCACACGGATCTCCTCCATAACTTCTCTCTGCCAAACGCCAACTAACTACACAGACCCCTCTCCATTGTTTTTCATTTGATCTCTTTGCCATTAAAAAAAAATCTCTCGATCCTTCCCACACTCTCCTCACTACCCGGATTTTCCTCCTCACATACCCAAGATACTCGACAGTCCCTTCTCCCTCAGGAAAAGAAACAACGCACTCCCATTCTTCCCTCTCCCTTACACAGAAGCCCAGGGCCCTCTCCATTTTTACACGCTCCATACACATATTCAAAAAATCTCTTCTCATTTTCAAAAATACTCTTGACTCTCTCTCATGAACCACACTCTCGCTCTCAAAAAAATTCTGGATTCTCTCACCACTCTCTAACTCGATCCATGAAACACACTCAATTTTCTCAATAAAAGAAATCCACTCTCATCTCTCCCGTTCGTTTTTAAAGTACCCACCCTTCACGGATTAAGAGAAGAGATTTTGAAAAAAAAGAACTAGGGTTCTTACTTTTTTTCTTTGGAAATTTCAAGACAAAAATTAGAGTAATGAAAAGGGACTTACAGTAAATCAAACGAGTACATCTTTTGGGATCGGCTCAAAAATACTTGGATCCCTTAGCTCTTGTTTTTTTTAGATTTGAAGATGAATATCAATGTTTTCTTTTCTGCTATTTTTAAGGGGTTTTGAAGCTTGAATTTTTGAGTTGGCGTTTTTAAAATCAATGGTGTTGGGATTTATCTGTTAAAGGGATTGGGGAAACTGATTTCGCGAAAAAAAACAAAGTGAGGGGTCTGCGTTGAAGAATCAAATTTGAGGAAGAAGAGGAAGAAAAAAGTTAACGATATAAGCTTACCATCCTCCCAAACGACGCCGTTTTGGGTAAGCTTCCTTCAATTCTTTCAATTTTGTCCATCTTTTTCTCAATAGCTGCTATGTGGGCTTGATATTATTTGATTACTGCAATTTGAGACTTGTTATGTTTAATTGCTGCAATTTGAGGCTTGTTTGGGTGTGATTACTTTATATTGAAAATTTGTTTAAGTTCCTTCTCTTATAAAGATGCTAAATTTGAGTATTTTTAGTTACTTGGACCCGTATATGTTATTAAAATCCTAGCTTTTGATTTCTAGAGTTAAAATCTTGAATGTCTTGTTAAATAAATTAGTCCTTGTGTTGAGTGTTAAGTTAAGCTTAAATTATTTGGCCATGATTTATTCTAGGTTAGGGTTTTAGTCTAAAAATTAGATTTATTGGTTGATGTTGTTGGACATTGTTTGCAATTTTGATTTGGAAATGCATCGTTTGTTGGTATTTATGGGTCAAAGGTTGTGCTTTTTGGTTGATTTAAGTGTGAGGTCAAAGCTTGGATTTTCATGTGTAAATTGACTTGAAGTTGATCTTTATTTTAATCTAGCTTCATGAATTTTTTTTGATTGAATTGCTTTAGTATTGAAATATGAGATTTATGGTTTAAAATGTTTATTTACCCAAACTAAATGTGGAAATTTAATTAATCGAGCTAATTTCGATTTGGAAATGGGGTCTCAACTTAAAGTAAAAGTTTTCTTTAATTGAAATCGGCTTGAGGATGATATGTAAGACACTTTAGGCTAATTTCAATTTTAAGGAAATTAAACTTGGAGTCAAGACCTAATTTCACAAATAGAGATTAACTTGAAAGGAAATTGAGAGTTTTTTTTGGAATAAGGATTTTTACTTGGTCAATTTAGATCTTTATTTGCATTGATAGGGTATAAATTGTGTGTTTTCTTGAATGTTACTAATCTTTTTCTTGATGTGCAGAAAGGTCCCCAGTTTATCCAAATCCGCCCCTTTAGCTTTTTAATTTCTTTTAATTTATTTGTTAATTCAATTATTTGGGCTTGTAATTAATTTAAGTTAGTTTGGTAATTAGTAGTTAACACATGCATGCCATATTTATTTCCAGTTATCATAATTGTTTGCATTTCATACCACCATTATAAGTTTCGATTAATAAAGAGGCGTTTTAGCTATGACGGGCTAATCTCGGGTAAAGGTGCTGGGGCACTACCTCTCGAGATTTCGCCCCGAGATTGAATGATCTTTACGAATATCCCCGGAGGGCCGGGTTAGGTTCGTGAAGGCTCAGTCAAAGAACTCATTTTTATAATCAACTAATAAA
Source organism: Corchorus olitorius (assembly GCA_001974825.2). NCBI lineage: Eukaryota > Viridiplantae > Streptophyta > Magnoliopsida > Malvales > Malvaceae > Corchorus > Corchorus olitorius. The sequence goes on from AWUE01024251.1 coordinate 56,679, forward strand.
TTGGACTTTGCATTCATCATTCTCATACATGCATTAATCTAAAAATGGGAAAAGGATAAAAATCCAAAAAAGTGAAAATCAGAAAATCAAAAGAAGCAATAAAAAGTGTTTTCAAAAAGATTTTTTCTCAAATCATGTTCTCTTATTCAATTTTCAAAATCAAGAAATGGGTAATTCAAGAGTTTCAAGGTAAGTGTTTTCAAAAAAGAATGTTTTCTTAATCAAGCAATCCAAAAGAAGATTTTGGAAATTAATAAAATTGATCAAGTTTTTCAAAAACAAAGATGGTAAAAGATTTTGTCACAGCATTTTCAAAATTTCTTCCCGATGCGGAGGACTCAACAAGAGAACAAATAGTGAAAGAGATTCGTAACAGAATTGATCAACGTTGTTCGATTACATTCTCCGAATTCTAGACATTGGTTTCAAAAATGGTTTTATTTTCTTTTATAACCCTTTTCCTCTAATAAATCAAGATTTAAAAGCAACCTTTAGTATTAACACATTAGATCTAGTTTAGACTAGAGGTACCGTCGTTTGACGGGCATCTCGGGGGTGCTAATCCTTCCCCGAGCGTAACTGATCGAGCCAAAAACAACCCTATTTTTATGGCTATTTTATTATGTTTTTGGATCAATTTATGCTTAAATATATGTTATTTTGTTAATATTTGTGATTTGAGTCTTTATGAGATTTGAAATTGATAATTTGATAATTTTCACTACTTTTGGAGCTATTTTTATGACTTTTTACACAGATTTGAGTAAAGCAATTTTGAGCATAGATTTGGAGATTTGAAGTTCGTGTTGAAGAACATTTGAAGACTTATTTGGAGATTTGAAGACTTTGAAGATTTATTTCAAGAGGAAGAATTGAAGAATTGGAGTTTTAATTGAAGACAAGTCATGGATAAATTCTCAAGCTTTGGTATTTATGGATAATTTATGTGGGAAAATACTCAGCCCATATAAAATATTAATTGGAATTAAAATCCCAATTAACGACTCCTAAATCCAAGGAAATACCAAAATCCCGTAGATTCCCGATTCTAGTCCTAACAGGATTAGGATTCAGGAGCAGTTTTGGTAGAAAATTCATAACTTTCTGCTCAGACCTCCGTTTGAAACCCTTGAGTACTCGTTGGAAAGCTGACTCTGAGTTCTACAACTTGTTTTTGAAGTCCAAGACCCAGTTCTGTCGTTTTCAAGTCAAAAAATGACGTCGAAGTCACTGCACGAATTCAGCAAAATTTTAGGATCCTATTTTAACTTGGATTCTACTCTAGGATGACTTTTAATCCAACTTGGAGTCCAAGTTAGACCCTTAAACCATCCTAGAATCCTTTCCAAGTTAGGATTAGAATTCCTAGGGTTATTTCCACTATAAATAGCCACCTTAGGTCTAGGTTTTTGATGTATGTAGATCTAGAGATTTTATTTGAAGAATTGTTGAAGATTTGGAGGAATTTTGCTCTAGGAGCCGCCGACCCCTCTACTTCCCATCCTTAGATAAGTTTTTCTTCTTTTCTTTGGATGCTCACTCAATTCATGAGTGAGTAATCCTTTTCTTTTCTCCAATGTAGAATTTAATTGATCTCTTGACTTATATCATGGTGAGATTTTGTGCTTTTATATGAAAATTAATTGGGTATTTCTTAATATCTCTGCATGAATTCTATGTTGCTTGTTTTGATAGATTGAAGCTAGCACTTTCTTGATAAATTAAGTAGCATTAGCTAAATTAAATCTTGAAGGATCTTCGGATTTAGTTGTTTGGTAGCAATTGGAAGCGAAGGATCTTCCTTCCAAGGGATTTAAGAATCTTTGACCAATTTTTAATTGCCCATTGTGCTTGTAAATTACTAGATCTTAATGCTTTAATCTTGAGTAATTATCACACTGGATCAAGAGGTAGTTATTTAAAGAGTAAAAGGGATAATTCACACTGGATCAAGAGTTTTATCTTATTAAGGTAATTTAGGATTAAATTCCAAGCAAGCTATCTATTGTTTTCATAATCTTTAGATATCAATGATCCATGGTATTGTTGTCAAGAGGGATATTAATTCTATGTTGGAGGTTTCTTAATTATTTTCTCAAATTATTCTCTGCTTTTTGATTAATTGTTTTCTTTAATTTTCTTGATTGCGTTTTTAGATAATTTTAATTGCTAGATTGGTTTAACCTAATTTTACTCTCAAAATCTTTTTTATTTTATTTGTCTTGTTTTAAGAAAAAGAATATTAACCTTTCTCTCTGTGGGATCGACCCCTACTTGCCCTAACTATCTTTAGTTAGTAATTGTTGGGATTTTTATTTTTATGATTTGCTGACGACCGATCATAAATTTTGGCGCCGTTGCCGGGGAGATTGTTTATTTTCTTTTCTTTTTCTTTTTCTATATTCGATTTGCACTTGATCATCTCTGTTTTGTAGGAAAAATCCAATGGAGCAACAACGTTCGTTACGAGAGCTGAATTTCAACTGTGAATTGCCGCCACTCTGCATTGACTATCCAGCCACGGATACGTCATACAAGCTGAATTCTGGAGTGATCCGCATGCTGCCAACCTTTCAAGGAGAGTCTCATGAAAATCCTCATGACCACTTACAAAATTTCTTTATATGGTGTGCTGCAACCACTGGGATGCCGGAAGAACAAGCGAAACTTCGAACTTTTCCTTTAACATTAGAAGGAAAAGTAAGAATTTGGTTCTTGACTCTGCCATCAAGATCCATAACTTCTTGGAAGGAGATGGAGGCCGTGATCCTGAACAAATACTTTCCAGAGGCCAAGCGAGCTGACGTACGGAGGAGAATCACAACCTGCCAACAACAACCTGAAGAAAAGTGGCACCAATACTGGGAGAGATACAACCAAATCTGCGCAAGTTGCCCTTAACACAACCTAAGTGAAGCATTGCTGATTCAGAACTTCTACGATGGGCTTCTCTATGAAGATCACACCTATGTTGATGCTGCTAGTGGAGGAAGCCTAACACTCAAAACCCCTGAAGAAGCAAGGAAGCTGCTCAACACAATGGCTGAAAACATATACCAGTTCAATACCACTAAGGAAAACATGTCAACCACGCCATCAAAGCAAGAGAATGAACGATTGAACAACCTAGAAGCAACTGTGACTTCGATAGCTGCTCAACAAGGAGATTTGGTGAAGATGGTTACAAACCTAATGACTATGCTTTCACCAAAGATTATGCAATCACCTTCATGTATACCTCAAGTATGTATGAATGAGCGCATAAATGGGTTGAACAATGCCCAAGGATATGGAGTCAATTCAATCGAAGGAACTCAACAGCGGTATGAACAAAAAATGAACTTACCAAATGTTCCGCTTCCACCTTCCATATCGCCACCTCCAGCACCTGCTTTCTCTGCTGCACCACGACCTGATGCCGTGGCCAACGTTCAATCGCCAAGAAGAAAGGGGCCTTCGACCAAAAACAAGAAGAGTCAGCGCACTTCACCAGCAACCGCTGCTCAAATTCAAGCCAAAGAAGAATGGATGGAAGAGATGCAAGAGAAGTATGATCCAATACCGTTCCCTCAAAGGTTTGCAATGCAACTCAATTCACTACGGAATATAGAGGTAAATATTCCATTGCTTGATAAAGTTGTCAGAAAACTCAGGTACGCTAATTTTCTCAAAGAATTATGCATGACTAAAAGTAAGTTTTCTGAAAAATATGCCTGCATGAATGAGAATGTATCTGCTGCATACCAGAGAAAACTGCATCATAAATGTCATGATATAGGATCTTTTTCTATTCCTTGTAAAATAGGAAAGAATTAGATAGAAAAGGCCATGTGTGAATTTGGATCTCCAATTAACATCATGCCTTATTCTGTCTATTCACAATTGAAAATTGAACCTGTAACTAAAACTGATCTGACTATACAATTTGCTGATAGAACTAACATTAAACCTGAGGGTTTAGTTGAAGATGTTTTAGTGCAGATTGGAGATTTCGTTTTTCCTGCAGATTTCTATGTCCTGAAGATGAGTGAAGATGACATTCATCTACCTCATTTGCCGTTGCTGCTAGGAAGACCTTTTCTTGCCACAGCCAGAACAAAATATGAAGTCCAAGATGGAAAACTCAGCATGGAATTTGATGGGAAACTCATTGAATTCGATATTTATGAAGCCATGAAATATCCTGCTGAGATTTATTCTATCTGCGCCATTGATGCCATTGAAGTCTGTTCCGAACAAGTTCAATCACTCCACCACGAAGATGAACTTGAATT
>AWUE01024253.1:0-12343 GCA_001974825.2 Corchorus olitorius
CAGGTCACTGTCCTGTCCAGCCCGCGCACAAGGCAATTGCCTTGGTGCCGCGGCACCTTCCTCCTCTCATGTGCACTCCTCTTCCAATTAGGATTTTGACTCCTAATTAATTTGGATGATGACAGCCTTTTCTAATTAGGTAATGGACTCCTAATCCAGGTATGATTCTTACTTTTTACTCTAATTAAAATCTCTTAGGAATAGGATTTGATCACTATATTAGTGATCAAATTACTAGCTTAAGAGATGATTTTAATAATATAATTGGGAATTTGGATGACCTCTTCAATTTATTGGAGAAGGCTATCCATCAACCAATTTAGGTTTAGATTTTCAATTTCTTGTTTTTAGATTTATTTTTATGCATCTTAGGATTAGTTATTTATGCTTTAATTTTCAATTTCCTTTATTTTATGTCCTTAATTTTCAAGTTTCATTAATAAACTATCTAGTTTAATTTTTTCTATCACCTTAATTTTCTATTGTCTTTTATGATTGAGTAATTATCTTCATCGAGGCCGCCCAGGTATGTTTTCTTGAACCTTAACTCTTTATTTTTGGTAAGATATTATTGCGTGAATTGTTTGCTTTTACATTGAGTACAATGTGAATTTTAAGTGTGGGGGGATGATTACTTGATAGGTTTAGGTTTGTTGCTTGAATAATTGAGTCATATGCTATTTATTTGTATGAGAACTTAGGATAGGAAATTGTTTGTTTTTAGATTGTTTTTGATTGATCATATATTATTCCCCAATTTTTCAAATTGATTTTCGACAAAAATTTTTAAAATTAATGCTAAAATTTTGATTTTCTCAAAACCTTTTGAATTTTTCATGCATAAATTGATTAATTGATTTGATTATGATTGATGAATGCTTAGAATTTTAATAATGTTTGATTTATTGATTGAGTTATAGCATGTTGTTTGATTTCTTAGAATTAGGTATAATTGAAGTTTGTGATATGATCTTATTTATTAATTGCTTCTATGATTATCTATTTCTAAAACTTGTGTTCAATCTTGATTAAAGTTATGATTGAGAAAGTATGTTATTTGTATATGTCGAGCATAAGTGTGGGGGACTACTTATAAAAAGGGTAATTAAAAATTTTGTTTTCATAAAAAAGTGCTCTCATGACAAGAGGAGAAGAGGTATTTCTGCATACTAAAAAAAAAGTCCATTGTTGTCACTCTTTTCTTAAACAAAAGGAGTTAGTAACCCTTGGAAAGAGGATAAGAGGCATGGAATTGCAGAAATATTGTCCCTCTGAAAAAAAATAAAAGAAGGAGTCCTTCTAGAGTGCTAGTAGCCTCAAAAGGGAGTTAGTAACCCCTAAATCATGAACACTTCGAGGTTAGTAACCTCAATTTTCTAAAAATAATTACCCTTGAAAATCTATTATAACCCACAATGACCCTTGATGTATATCTATGGCACTACAATCTTTTGAGTAATGGAGAAAGAGAGGAAAACATAAGCCTATAGAAAGAAGTAGTTATAGAAAGTGAAAAATAGTAAGTGATTAAAACTACTTTGATTATGGCTACTTAAGAATGATGATACTTGTTATGTTTTGATTTTTGAATTTACTATTATTATTATTCTTTGTTATTTTGATTTCATGATTGAATTGATTCTTTGATGAGTGTGTGAATTCAAATTGATCTTTAGAAAAATTGATTTTTAATTAACTAACACAATGATTTGCTAAGGGACTAGCAAAGTTCAAGTGTGGGGGAAAATATGATCGAGCCAAAAAACAACCCTATTTTTATGGCTATTTTATTATGTTTTTGGATCAATTTATGCTTAAATATATGTTATTTTGTTAATATTTGTGATTTGAGTCTTTATGAGATGTGAAATTGATAATTTGATAATTTTCACTACTTTTCGAGCTATTTTTATGACTTTTTACACAGATTTGAGTAAAGCAATTTTGAGCATAGATTTGGAGATTCGAAGTTCGTGTTGAAGAACATTTGAAGACTTATTTGGAGATTTGAAGATTTATTTCAAGAGGAAGAATTGAAGAATTGGAGCTTTAATTGAAGACAAGTCATGGATAAATTCTCAAGCTTTGGTATTTATGGATAATTTATGTGGGAAAATACTCAGCCCATATAAAATATTAATTGGAATTAAAATCCCAATTAATGACTCCTAAATCCAAGGAAATACCAAAATCCCGTAGATTCCCGATTCTAATCCTAACAGGATTAGAATTCAGGAGCAGTTTTGGTAGAAAATTCATAACTTTCTGCTCAGACCTCCGTTTGAAGCCCATGAGTACTCGTTGGAAAGCTGACTCCGAGATCTACAATTTTCTTTTGAAGTCCAAGACCCAGTTCTTCCGTTTTCAAGTACAAAAATGACGTCGAAGTCACTACACGAATTCAGCAAAATTTCAGGATCCTATTTTAACTTGGATTCTACTCTAGGATGACTTTTAATCCAACTTGGAGTCCAAGTTAGACCTTTAAACCGTCCTAGACTCCTTTCCATGTTAGGATTGGAATTCCTAGGGTTATTTCCACTATAAATAGCCACCTTAGGTCTAGGTTTTTGATGTATGTAGATCTTGAGATTTTATTTGAAGAATTGTTGAAGATTTGGAGGAGTTTTGCTCTAGGAGCCGCCGACCCCTCTACTTCCCATCCTTAGATAAGTTTTTCTTTTTTTCTTTGGATGCTCACTCAACTCATGAGTGAGTAATCCTTTTCTTTTCTCCAATATAGAATTTAATTGATCTCTTGACTTATATCATGGTGAGATTTTGTGCTTTTATATGAAAATTAATTGGGTATTTCTTAATATCTATGCATGAATTCTATGTTGCTTGTTTTGATAGATTGAAACTAGCACTTTCTTGATAAATTAAGTAGCATTAGCTAAATTAAATCTTGAAGGATCTTCGGATTTAGTTGTTTGGTAGCAATTGGAAGCGAAGGATCTTCCTTCCAAGGGATTTAAGAATCTTTGACCAATTTTTAATTGCCCATTGTGCTTGTAAATTACTAGATCTTAATGCTTTAATCTTGAGTAATTATCACACTGGATCAAGAGGTAGTTATTTAAAGAGTTAAAAGGGATAATTCACACTGGATCAAGAGTTTTATCTAATTAAGGTAATTTAGGATTAAATTCCAAGCAAGCTATCCATTGTTTTCATAATCTTTAGATATCAATGATCCATGGTATTGTTGTCAAGAGGGATATTAATTGTATGTTGGAGGTTTCTTAATTATTTTCTCAAATTATTCTCTGCTTTTTGATTAATTGTTTTCTTTAATTTTCTTGATTGCGTTTTTAGATAATTTTAATTGCTAGATTGGTTTAACCTAATTTTACTCTCAAAATCTTCTTTATTTTATTTGTCTTGTTTTAAGAAAAAAAATATTAACCTTTCTCTCTGTGGGATCGACCCCTACTTGCCCTAACTATCTTTAGTTAGTAATTGTTGGGATTTTTATTTTTATGATTTGCTGACGACCGATAAGTAACCGACTCCCGAACCCATAGACTCTGGTTAAGCAGACTGTATTAGGTTTAGTATTACCTTCGCCAAGCTTAGGTTAATATTAGACTTAATAATCGGATAGGTGACTAATCACACCTTAGAAAAAAGATTAGTGGCGACTCCATTTCAAACGTCGTTTCGACAGGGTTCGGACCCCGGATCCGAACGTTTCGACAGCTTGGCGACTCCGCTGGGGACTAGTTTAGAGAGTCAGGCCTCACTTAGTTTAAAGAAGATCTAGGGTTGATAAATGGTTGCTTTGTTTTGTTTGTTTTGTTTGTCTTGATGTTTATTGCTTTGATGCTTTGATATTTCTGCTATTTTCACTCATATCTTGTTCTTTTCTTTGTCTCTTATTGTGGTTAGTTATTAGGCCTGTCAGGTGTAGTTCTAGGGTACTGGTAAGCCGTTCCTTCACACACTTCACGTTCACTTTGCATTCCTGCATGAGATTGCCTCAGACCCGGGCATACCTTTAGTTCTGGGAGGTATAATAGCAAGCCTTCGTGGGACTCGTTTGTCCCCGGGCAGGTTGTGCGAAAAACCTCCACCCAAGGAAGTCCTATTAGCCCAGCAATGGATGCTAGTAGGATGAGTTGGGAACCTCTAGGTGAACCTTCGCCCGACATATAGTGGAGCGACTTCCAGCCTAGGTAGGGCCAAACCCGTGAGGATGAGTGCATTAGGTACACAGAAGGAACATCTCTTACCCTTACCTCTCGTTTTTCAAAATAAGGACTGTAGAGAGAGTAACCCCTTTTACTCTCAATACTTAGACCACCCGCCCCAAGGGCATTTTCGTCCTTTTGATTTTTCAGGAAAATAAAAAGATTTTGTTATTCAAGAATAAAAGGGGCATAGTCTTTCTTTAAGATTTCTAGCAATATTCTTATGTTCAGTTACTAACGAGTTTTTGTCTCTGCCCTGTTGTCTTATCTTTTTGCATATGTATTTGTGTTACAGGTTTCATCTTTACATATCATGACATCATTTTTGCAGTCTCATGCATATATTCTATAACTGATCATGCACATCCATCTCATTCATTTGTTTATCAATATAGGTTGCCATATCATATTGCATTATCATGCACATTTCCACAATTTGTCAAGTTATCATAACATTCGTGTATATGTTCATGCATCCATTTTGCATTATCATAATCATTTTGAGTTGTCGCATCCTTGTACATAGTTCGTCTACCGAGATCATGTGTAAATACCACTTACTCAGTGTTTGTTATACATCGTATCGGTTGTTTAGTTAGAGGACCAGAAATATTGAGGAAGTATGGGCAGTCCACTAGAAGTTCGGGTGCAGCAGTTGGAGTTTGACCAGAGAGTGATGGAAAGAGACATAATCAAGCTGAAATGCAAGCAAGAGGAATTTGCTGAGGAGATTGACAAGCTGAAGGGGTATGTTCTAAAGTTGCTGATAAAGGGCGGAGATTTGGAAGGGGCTCAGGAACTTCTTTCTTTGGAGAAACCGGTAAAACAAATTCACTCTAGTTATGGGAAGTCAGAACATCTAATGAAGTCGCTGCTAGCTCAGACAAGGTAGAAAGCTTGGGCAAGATCGCAAAAGGGATGGATGAGTTGACCAAGCAAGTGGAAGAGCTCAAGTCTTACATTCCAAACGTAGAACCTTTTGGTGTAATGCAACCACAGAACAACTTTGTCCAGCCAAATGACCCACCTTTCTACCCTCCAGCTTATCATTCACCAAACTCTGGTCAAGGCAGAAACCCATCTGACTTTCACCAGCCTCGACCTCATCATCAGCCAAAGGTTCGGCCTAACACTCCATTTCGACCACCCATCCATGGGCCAAAATCTTAACCAAACTCCCAGCCAAGGTCTCAACCCCCAAGTCCAAAAAGGGAACTTGTTGAGCCTATGGGTTTGATACCAATCCCTTGCACTTATACTGAGCTGTTCCCTCAACTTTTGTAACAAGGTCTGATCGCACTCTTACCTCACTCTAAGCCAATGAGGCACCCACAACCATGGTACAATGCCAACGCTTACTGTGCTTATCACTCGAGAACTCAAGGTCACTCTACTAAAAATTGCCCAAGGCTGAAGGAAGAGGTGCAAAAGTTGATTAAAGAAGGGAAATTAGCCTTTGAGGCAGAGGAAAATCGCAATTTCAGGCAAACTACATCATCAAGGTTTGGTGAAAGCTCAGGGAGTATTCAGTGATCTCGTCTTGAGAGGATTTGATTTGCACATGCTCATCCTGAGGATATCAAGAAGGGTGTTTAAGTTCTAGCCGTTTTTGTATTCACTCTTGTATATAGTCAAGAATTAGAGTATAATGGTACAATGTAATGGCGGTTGCTATCAATGAAAAGAAGTTCTATGAATTCAGTTCGTTCCTTCTTTTGTTTGTACAAACTCATCCTTTGAAGGCATCACGCATCCATTTTTGCCTCATACATTCATTCATCATGCCATGGCATTCATTCATGCATCCCATTAAACTTTAGCATCGCTCCACAATAAGAGAGCAGTATTGTTTCTCAATAGAAAGGTTTCTGATGGTTCTTGAAATCCAATTTAAATCCATCCCAACCAGTCAAATTCTCTGCTTGTTGTTCAAACCCCATTCGTGCCTAAACCGTCAACCGATACCTCATACTTCTTCAATCGAGACAATTCCAGGTCAAGGAAGGTTAAAAGCGGGAAAAAGGCAAAGGCGAAGAAGGGTCAAACCGTCGTGCAGAGTGGCATAAAAGCACCATTAGTCAGCTTTAAAGGACAACAGTTTGATCACTCGGGGCCATATACCCCATACCCTCCTTATTATCCTTATCCACCACTTCCACCAACAAACTCATATATGAATCAGAATTCCTGTCCATACCAGTCGATTCCTCAACCAAGCTTTCAACCACATGAGTATCCTCGAGAATCAGGGAAAAGGTCAATATCTTCACTCGGTTCAGAGCCAACCATTCCAAGGGACCAACAAAAGGGATACATGTCTCACCAAGATAGATTCAAGTTTGCCCAAATTCCCATGACTTATACAGAATTGCTTCATCAACTCATCCAGTAGGGCCTTGTGGAACCAGTGTATGTGGAACCCATGCAGCCTCCTTATCCCATGTGGTATGATCCCAAGGTGCAATGCGAATACCCTATGAATGTTCAAGGTCATTCCACGGGGATTGCACCAGTTTGAAGAAGAGAGTACAAACATTGATCAAAGCAAGGTTGTTGAGTTTCTAATCAGAGCATGGTCAACATTGGATAGTTATCGGAGTGAATGGAATAGCAGATATTGGTTTCAGATTAGAATCCCTGATGTTTCTGCCCAAGAGCATTAGGATAGTTGTGTGGGCTTTTGTTTCGCTTCATCATTTTTGTAATAAAATGGATGCTTTTCCTAGTTCAGAACATTGTCGCATCACTCATTATCATACATCATTTCATTTCTTAAAGCATTCGCAATTTCACAGATGTTGATATCGTAGACAGAGCTCACGACGAGTCGATTTACTTTTGATCTATGCAGTCTTAGAGATGGGTGCCAAACTGGGGCATTTTCCTTACTTTTTTCATTTACGTTCAAACATGCAGAACTATTTTGTAAATATTTGCATGAGCTTGCATTAAAAGATAATGGTAATAAAGGGAGAATTTCTTCAGATAATCAATCATATGCTTTCGAAATGGATTGGTGTTTACCATTAAAAATGAATCAAGCGTGTTTGCGGCCTTTCAATGGCCTTTATCTGGACTGTGAGCAAAGGAATGATGATTTTTAGTCAAAATATTCAAAAAAATCTGTTTTAATCAAAACTATGATTTCGAGTTGTGAGCAAAGGAATGACGGTGTTTTAATCAAAAGATGTTTCAAAATCAGTTTTGGTCAAAACAATGATTTCGAGATGACTGAATCCATGTTTTCAAAAGAAGTTTTAAGGAGACAATATGATTGGTGTCAACATTGCTCCCATACTTCACATTCTCACAAATTTCGATTAAACCCATTCTCTTGGAACCCAACACCATAGTCTTGTTTTCTTTTGAAAGGGGCAATTTGGTCATACTATTAATATCATCACAATGCCTCGAAGGCAAAATGATCGAATTTCAATCTTCTCAATGTTCCTTAAATCATCCAGGTTAATTTTCAAATGTCTCAAACGTTTCTTTCAATCAGAAGAAGCAGTGCACAATTCAAAGAGTGCAAATCAATTCGAAGGTCATTTCAATAAAGGGTGGTATAAATTTCTGTCATGATTTCCCAATAATTAAAAAAATTAAAAAAAATGATGAATGAAAATGAAAAGAGAAAATAAAGGCACTTGGAATATCTGGAGGAGTCCAACAAAATGGTTTTCAAAAGAGTCATGGTTCTCAAAAAAGGTTTTGATAAAATTGTTTTCAAAAAATGATTTCGAAACTCGTTTCCTCGAGGAATGCTCTTCAAGGAAGATGCTCAATCTTGAAGTGATAAATGGCCTTCTTTCATATTCCCTTCATTTGTAGAAAAATATCCATTGTTGTCCCCCTTTGAGCCTAATTGATTTCTTTTCAGATAAACCCTAATCAAGGATCACCCTCCACACTGGGGGGCAAAAGTGAAAAAGGATCAGCATCGAAAGAAAGGGTGTGCATTCAATATTTGAAGGAGGCATCCCGATAGTGATTGAGTCCACTCCATCAAGAAATTCAAAAAAAAAATTAAAAAAAATCAAATCAAAAAATAAAATCAAAGTCAATAAAAAAAATCAAATCAAAATAAAAAAATCAAATCAAATCAAAATCAAAAGAGAATCGATTGATGGAGCAAAGGACAATTGGTATGATAAGATCCTTCACATGACAAAAAGTGATCCTTGATTCAAATACCCTCAAACACATTTTTGAGCCTTTATATCCTTTCTTTGGCAAACCAGAACCCTAGCCTATGTTACGTGCCTAATAAAAGTCCATCTTTGATCAAGTGAGGACATTAGAGAAGAGACTTTTCCTCAATAAAAATAACAGTCCTTTTTTGCAAAATGTTTTGGGTGAAAACTTTTAAAAAGAGTTTTCGGGTGAATTTAGAGTTTTCCAAGTGCCAAAAAAAAAAGGAGCTCTAGGGTGAAAACCTGAAAGGGCAGTCTAGAGCAAGAATGGGAAATCAATAAGCCACCCACAGTTTCAACAGAGAAATGGAAAGATGACACTTCTATCATAGGAAGCAATGAGTTACTTTCAAGCATCAAACGCTTCAGCTCTGCCAAAGGAGCCCAATTCTTTGAAGCCATACTTCTCTTCGACAAATTTTCAAATCTCAAACTTTTCATAGAGTGTTGACTCAAATCATGTCTCAGAAAAAAAGTTTTCAGAACAAGAAATTTTACAATAAAATTTCATTCCATTTGTGAGCCCAAGAGCAAAATTCGCTTTTCAAAGTAAAATTGCTTTCCATTTGTAAGTTCAAAATCAAAATTCGCTTTTCAAAGTAGGATTACATTCCATTTGTGAGTCCAAGATCAAAATTCGCTTTTCAAAAGGCATTTAAGCGGTGACCACCAATTCTTTTCAGAGTTCAAATTTAACAAAGTTTTCAAAGAAGATGAGTTTTTCTTCCAGCCTAAACTGTTTGGGGCATATATTCCATAAGGATCATATTGGGGCAATATTTATGAATTCATGACATGTTTCGAAGAGTTTCACTTACATGATCGATATCCACATTTTAACTTTTGGTTAAATTTTGTTACAGAGATGATAAGGGAATGGATACAGGGAGTAGTGGGATAAGCAAAAGAATCTTTCGAAACATGTTATTCAAGTCAGACCCGAGGCAAAATGGAGACCTCGGTACGAACAAGAAAGCAAATTCAAGGACAAATCAAGAAGAGCAGAGATGAAGCAAAGTCAAGAAAGCAAAGATTCGAAGCAACATTCCAGAAGTTTCAATCACAACATCAGACTCAGAGTTATTTTTCAAGTTGTTTTTCAAAGTTGACCACACATTGGTCCTTTTTCATCATCAATCAAGAAGTTTCAACCACAACATCAGATTCAGAGTTATTTTCCAAAGGTATTTTCTTCCAAAATCACTTCCATGTGGTTCAAATTCAAATCTCAAAATTTTGCATCGGTTCCATCTGAATGCTTTGGCTTTTCCATAAGTCAAACTCGTTTCCATACGAGTCAATTATCAACACAGGCTTTTCCACAAGCCAAACTCGTTTCCATACGAGTCAATTATCAATATAGGCTTTTCCACAAGCCAAACTCGTTTCCATACGAGTCAGTTATCAACATAGGCTTTTCCACAAGCCAAACTCGTTTCCATACGAGTCAGTTATCAACATAGGCTTTTCCACAAGCCAAATTCGTTCTCATACGAGTCAGTTATCAACATAAGCTTTTCCACAAGCCACATCCGTTTCCATAAGGTGCATTACCTTTTTAAGATTGAATTGGTAGACAGTTCAAAGGATAAGCGGAAGACGGTCCTTTTAAGATTGAATTGGTAGACAGTTCAGAGGATAAGCGGAAGACGATCCTTTTAAGATTGAATTGGTAGACAGTTCAAAGGATAAGCGGAAGACGGTCCTTTTGATATTAGTTTGGAAGACAATTCAAAGAAGTTGATCGGGAGACGATCCATTTCGAAGTAAAAGTAAAAGTAAATGTCTGACTCGGCAGTAAGGGCAGGTGTCTACTTCTTTGCGCACTTCCTAACTCTCAAAAAGTATGCAAACTACATCTTTGCACACTTCTCGATAATTAGCAAGCGCACAAAGAGGGACAGCTGTAGACACCCATTTTTGTCCATATCCTTTCAATTTAAATAAATTTGTTGCTTAATTGGCATTAGGGTCATCTAGGGGAATTTTGGGGCATTTTCAAAATCCAGTGGCATTTTGGTCATTTTTTATATTCAGGGGCATTTTGGTCATTTGTACATTCAGGGGCATTTTGGTCATTTTAAGTTCACTTATAATGTAGATTAACTAATTCATTTCTTAGTCATCTAGGTTGCATTTGAAAAACCCAAAAATATATATTTTTCATGTTAGCCTTACATGTTTAATAGTTTATAATAGTGGTTTGATTTTAATAGGAAATCATCTTGCCCTTCTGATTTGGTTCTTGTCGATTATTTAGATAATTTCACATTGTTAAGTAGAAATAGGATTTGCATTTTGATTCATGGTGGCATTAACATTATAAAAGTACAAAAACAGAAACAGAAAAAAGCCACGAAGTAAAAAAGAGGGATTTTTCATTTATGCTTTATCTTGTACATATTACAAAAAGATTACAAAAATGGAGTAACCCTAAGTTTAATCTCAACAGGTCCCATTCCTTTGCCTTGTCTTGAATTCTAACTTGTGTTGTTCCCTATTGATCCAAGCCTGCAAATAAGAAGAAAAGGGAAAAAGAGCTTAGTTTATAGGTTGGCCAAATGAACAACAAATGCTCAACAAGCTGCCCGACAGTCCACATTGGTAGATTCAAGGGTTTAGCAATGCAGAGTCATGGCTATTGCAAGTCGGCATGATTCAACAAGGCCAAAACCCCAATGCGTCAGGAATCACAATTCATGCTCGCTAGAGATCAAAAGGACCAAAACACAATGCAGTCCAGAGTAGTCATATGATTCACCATCAAAATAGTCAAGGCTAATTCAATATGTTAAAAAAAAAAGGATCAATTCAGCTAGCATATAGGGACATGTCCGATTGCAGCAACACAATTCAAATAAGGGATTCAAAGCCAGCGACCATGACCAATAAGCAACAATTACAAGGGATTGAAATTTAAAAGAAAGTAGAAACTACCTGAAGGGATTATTTAAACGGTTTTGTGCCATCCTCATCTGCTCCCCTTGGCTTGTACAAAGAGACAAGAAAACTGTTAGCGAGAAATGAGGAAAAAGATCCTTCCATTCATTGAATCTGAGAAAAAACAGAGGGGATACATGGACTCTCATACACTGAATTCACACCAACTCTCCAAAAATCTCTTCTGGCTCTTATCTCCAACAACCTCTCACTCAACAGCACCTCTCCACACGCTTACTACACATACCCTTCAACAATCCCTCAGACAATTCACACCAAAAAAACCTCTCCAACCTCTCTCACTCTCACAACAGACTCTCGATTCACTGATCTTTGCTCTCCTTCTATAATCCCTTCCCTCTTCTCTTCACACGGATCTCCTCCAAACGCCAACTAACTACACAGACCCCTCTCCATTGTTTTTCATTTGATCTCTCTGCCATTAAAAAAAAATCTCTTGATCCTTCCCATACACTCCTCACTACCCGGATTTTCCTCCTCACATACCCAAGATACTCAACAGTCCCTTCTCCCTCAGGAAAAGAAACAACTCACTCCCATTCTTCCCTCTCCCTTACACAAAAGCCCAGGGCCCTCTCCATTTTTACACGCTCCATACACATATTCAAAAAATCTCTTCTCCTTTTCAAAAATACTCTTGACTCTCTCTCATGAAGCACACTCTCGCTCTCAAAAAAATTCTGGATTCTCTCACCACTCTCTAACTCGATCCATGAAACACACTCAATTTTCTCAATAAAAGAAATCGACTCTCATCTCTCCCGTTCGTTTTTAAAGTACCCACCCTTCACGGATTAAGAGAAGAGATTTTGAAAAAAAAGAACTAGGGTTCTTACTTTTTTTTTCTTTGGAAATTTCAAGACAAAAATTAGAGTAATGAAAAGGGACTTACAGTAAATCAAACGAGTACATCTTTTGGGATCGGCTCAAAAATACTTGGATCCCTTAGCTCTTGTTTTTTTAGATTTGAAGATGAATATCAATGTTTTTTTCTGC
>AWUE01024254.1:0-47110 GCA_001974825.2 Corchorus olitorius
ATGCATGCCATATTTATTTCCAGTTATCATAATTGTTTGCATTTCATACCACCATTATAAGTTTCGATTAATAAAGAGGCGTTTTAGCTATGACGGGCTAATCTCGGGTAAAGGTGCTCGGGCACAACCTCTCGAGATTACGCCCCGAGATTGAATGATCTTTACGAATATCCCCGGAGGGCCGGGCTAGGTTCGTGAAGGCCCATTCAAAGAAACTCATTTTTATTAATCAACTAATAAATTGGACTTTGCATTCATCATTCTCATACATGCATTAATCTAGAAATGGGAAAAGGATAAAAATCCAAAAAAAAAGTGAAAATCAGAAAATCAAAAGAAGCAATAAAAAGTGTTTTCAAAAAGGTTTTTTTTCAAATCATGTTCTCTTATTCAATTTTCAAAAATCAAGAAATGGGTAATTCAAGAGTTTTCAAGGTAAGTGTTTTCAAAAAAGAATGTTTTCTTAATCAAGCAATCCAAAAGAAGATTTTGGAAATTAATAAAATTGATCAAGTTTTTCAAAAACAAAGATGGTATAAGATTTTGTCACAGCATTTTCAAAATTTCTTCCCGATGCGAAGGACTCAACAAGAGAACAAATAGTGAAAGAGAATCGTAACAGAATTGATCAACGTTGTTTGATTACATTCTCCGAATTCTCGACATTGGTTTCAAAAATGGTTTTATTTTCTTTTATAACCCTTTTCCTCTAATAAATCAAGATTTAAAAGCAACCTTTAGTATTAACCCATTAGATCTAGTTTAAACTAGAGGTACCGTCGTTTGACGGGCGTCTCGGGAGTGTTAATCCTTCCCCGAGCGTAATCGATTCCCGAACCCATAGACTCTGGTTAAGCAGACTGTATTAGATTTAGTATTACCTTCGCCAAGCTTAGGTTAATATTAGACTTAATAATCGGATAGGTGACTAATCACACCTTAGAAAAAAGATTAGTGGCAACTCCATTTCAAACGTCGTTTCGACAGGGTTCGGAACCCGGACCCGAACGTTTCAACACCATGAACCTGCACTTGCCAACAAGACTCAATTTCAAACGTCGTTTCGACAGGGTTCGGAACCCGGACCCGAACGTTTCAACACCATGAACCTGCACTTGCCAACAACTTTCCACCAAGGGCAAGAAATCAGGATGGTTTGTCCAGAAATTGAAGAATTTGAAGGGTTTAGGAGGAGAGTACATTCTAACTTCTGACTTAATCATCATAAGGCAATGATCCGAAACTTCAGGCAACATAAATTCTACTAAAGAGTTGCCAAAGTGAGAAAGCCAGGCAGAATTTATAAGCACTCTGTCCAGTTTCCTTGAGAGAGGCCTTTCATCATTATTGTTACTCTAAGTAAAAACAGGGCCAGAATAAGTATGATCAAAAACTTCTATGTCAGTTAAGCATTCTTGAATTTCAGCAATATCCATGGAAATACCTGAAAAATCAGAACTCTCTATCAAGTTGCATATACAATTAAAGTCCCCTGCTAAAATCCAAGGCTCATCTTGAAAAGTCTGATACAGACAACAAAGTTTCATCCATAATTTCCTCCTTGCCATTCCTGTATTCAAACCATAAACAGCAGTGAAATAAAAAGATTTTTGCGCAGAAGTAATCTTGACAGAAATACACTGTTCATCAGTCTCTATATGATCAATCTGAACTCCAGACTTCCAAAGTAACCAAATACGCCCATTAACAGCTGAATTGTAATTATTTAAAAAGCCCCAATCAGCAAAGTGCTTGGAAATAATTTTTTGGGCATTCTGAACCTTAACTCTTGTTTCAAGCATACAAATTAAATCCACATTTAGGAACTTGAATCTATTAACCACTTCCCTTTGCTTTAAAGGGTTATTTAAGCCCCTCACATTCCATATTGCTATATTCATTGAGAGGATGTAGGTTGAGAACTAATAGAACCATTGGTTCTAACTGGTTTATGATTTCCTTTCTGAACAGGAGACTTTTTTCTTGATTTCACTTGTTTTACTATCTCTGCAACTCTTGCTGATGCAGCACGAGTTCTTTTTGGGGAACTTTTCTCAACTGGGGCATTCACAATTATATCATCAACTGATACTTTCATCTCAACAGTTTCAGTCTCAACTGTTTCTAGAATTGAGAATCTACTACCTGAAGCTGAGGAAGAGCTTGCAACCATCTTTCCTTTTGCAGAGGATTTCTCCACTGTCAAAACTGGGAACTGAGTATCAGACATTAAATCAGGCTGCAAACTCTCTTCCAAATTTAATGGAGGAGTCTTCTCCCTAACAGGAGGAACCACAACTAAATCATTCTTGGACTCCTTAGGAATCCATTTCTGCTCAATTTTATGTTCAACAACTTTCTCTGTATTTTCCTTTGTACAATCAGGGTGGCCAAAACCTTTACACTTAGAACATTTAGGGGGTTTCCATGGAATATCCACACCTATCTTTACCACAAAACCATCTTTCATCTCTACCTCTAAGTACTCAGGAATTTCAGTAGAAAAATCAATCTCAACACAGACTTTTGCATAAGATATTTTCTGTTTTTGAGCAGTAGCCTTGTCCATATAGAGGGGCTTACCTAGTCCACTGGCAATGAAGCTCAATCCCTTCCTGGTGTAGAGCTCAAGAGGAACGCCTTTCAATTTCACCCATGTAGGAAACTTTGACAGATCCAACTCAAGTTTTGTGACGCCTGGTTCCCATTTCCTCACCACAATTGGACGATTCATGATATGCCAGGCGCCGGATTCAAGGATCCATTGCCGAGTACTCTCAGTCGGCAAATGGACAATGAACATATCAAAATCTGTGGAAGTCATCCGAACTAATCCATCGCGTCCCCAAATTTGATTAAGAACACGCTGCATTTGACTGAAATTTGGAATTTTCCCCAAAAATTGAATCGCGATGCAGCAACGCCATTCTTTAGTCATCTCATCGTAAAAATCTTCATGGGCTCTTCGAACCTTCTGATAAACTTTCGAAGCCGAGATCTCCTCCAAAGAATAATCAGGTGGATCAAACAGAGAAATCCAATGCTTTGATGTTTTGTCATTCTCAGTGGGTTTCGATTCAACGGGAAGAGTTAAAATCGATTTAACTGGTGGAAGTGGATCAAAATTTGTACCAGGAATTGATTCCATAGATGAATGAATGGAGGAATTAATCAAATAAAGGAAGAAAAGAATGAAACAATCAAAAAATGGATGAACAAAAGCAAGGGATCGTCGAAGAAGTTACGATTTTCCTGGGCAAATCAGACCTGCTAATATGCGCCCAGAGAAAACGCTAACATACGCCTATCCCCTGTGTTGCATATAAATTTGCAGTAAGTTTCATGTAGTTTTCTAATCAACATATAAGTGTTTTTTCATCTAAATCAATGACAGTTGTGCTCTCTTTTTCCTTTCCTATTGAACTATAGTTGTTAATAAATATATATCAATTAAATTTGGTCTGTTCTTATTTGCAAAGAATTAATATTATAATCTTAGAAATTATTGGAAGTTAAAAACTTTTCCTCTTTTCTTTACCTCTGATTTTCATGTTGATAAAGTTAGCTATAACTCTAGAAATTTTTATTACTTGCACTAAAAAAACTGAATGAGTTGTGAAAATTTCTATAGATAAGAACAAAGTTCCCACTACTATTGCTTGATTGTTTATGTATATTTTATTTCTCAGGTCTACCAAAAGAAATAGAAGATTAACATACACTTTTTTTTATTGGAAATTTGAGCAGAGATTGATATAATGAAGTAGATGTTTGCAAAAATTATTGTGTGGTGAAGACATGTCAGGTTCAGGACAAGGGGTTTGTACAGTTTTGGCTATTCCAAATGCCATGGTATATATTTATTGTCTCACTTTTGTTTCTTCTTTAACAATATCAAAGGATGTCGATGTGGCTCTTCTGTTGAGTGATGTTAATTCTTAAAAATCGGTTAATTTTACCAATGCTTAATCTTAGGTTTTAGCTATCAGTCCTATTTAATTTTGCCAATGGTATTTGGCTTTTCAACTAATTCTATCTCTCTGCATATGGCTTTTGATGTTTCCTCGAGAAATGGTTAATCATCTTTTTTGGTGAAAATGCTTATTCATCTTTTGGATGAGTTTATTTATTATTTATTATTATTAATATATAACCATTTGGTCCTTATATCCGATTGATCCCTTGGCCCATTTCTTGCAGCTGCAGGTATAAGTATTGATGGCAAAATTTATGACATCAGACTCATCTTCAAGATTTGTCATGCCTTACGTTAGGATACATTTATATGTATAAATCTTATGTTCCAACTAAATAATTCTATTATTTTATGGAAACTATTTTTATCTTTCAAATCAACTCTGATTTTATTAAAGTCAATTTAGCAAAGCTGTTCATATCATGTTATATTTATTCACCGAAGTTGCCCTTATTAATTTCCTCTCCTCATCCCAGCTTTATTATTGATAGTAGTAGCATTATTCAAATCTTTTCGAGTATTGTAACCAAAATTGGAGGACCTTCAAATAAAAATTTGCTTTTTGTGTTTTAAGTTAAAGAATTTGTATGGAAAGACAACCCCGTATAAACTTCCGCATTACCACAAGAACTCGTAAGCTGATCACATTCAAGATATCATTTAGATCCTTAAATACCTAAAACCACACTCATCAATGTATATATTACCTATATATACTTTCTATGAATATTACTTTATTATTATCTCAACAATTTATTTCCGAAAACCCGCGGCAAGACACGGACGCAACTTACTAGTTGACTTAATAAAAGAATGCTCAAAATAGTTGGCTTCCTTTTACAAAAAAGAAAAGTCAATTTTTTACTTGATCAATGCCACTCAAGAAAATCAGCTGAATTTGGGGTCAGGGTTCTTTTTTTTTTTTTTGACATTGAATTTGGGCTCAGTTTAGTTAGGTCCAGTTTGCTTGGGTTGTGCTCATAGCTCCAAGTGACTTTTTTTTAATAACAACAAAGGCCCACCATTAGTGGCTACTTTTTTTTTTTTGGCCATATCATTAGTGGCTACTTACACTTTCTCAATACTAATCTTTACTTCCACGTGCGTTGCACGTGACCTATCGTGTTTAAATTAAAAGAAAATCAAAATAATAATTTAAATCATTTATAAGTAGAGCTGTCAAGCCTGATTCAAACTCAATAATCCATTCAACCTAGTTGGCCCAATTTGACCAGAAAAAGTAAACGACCCGAAAGTTAACCCTAATGATCCCAGAATATTATAAACTAAAATTATGTTTTATTTAATAAAATCCCAATTGAATTCGAGCCCTATACCCGAAAAACCTAACACCTGAATAACCCAGAAACCTAGTGACTTGAGGCCAAAACCCGAACCCACCTAACCCTAGACCCAGCAGACCCAAGACCCAAATAACCTGAACCTAGATGAGCCGAAACCCGAATGCCGCGAGAAAATTACTTGCCTCATTTGATCTGTACCCAGATGACCCGAACCCGAAAAACCCGTCCAATTCGCCCGATTGACTCATCTAACTTTATAAGTCAAATGAAATAATTGCATGTTACTCTCCTTTATATTTTTAAAAACTTTATAAGTTTTTTTAATTAAATTAGTAAAATGGTAAAAATAAAATAGGTATAAAAATATTAGATTTAATAAGATAAAAATAGAGTTTTTAATTGAATAAAACTATAAAAATATATTTAAAAAATTCTAATATTTAAGTTTTTTAATTAAAATAAAATAGTAAACTGCTAAAAATAAAATAGTTATAAGGATATTAGACTTAATTAAATAAAAAATAGAGTTTTTAGTTGAGTAAAACTTTAAACAATGGCTTTTAAGAAATATATTCGAAAAATAAGGGTATAATGGGCGATTCAAAAGTTTTACAGGTGAACGTACTTTTTAATATAGTATAGATAAGTTATGATAGTACTTATATTGGGAGAGTGATGATCCTATAGACTCGAGTTTGTGAGAATTACCACGGACTCAAGGCTAAATCATATACATAATCACATTCATTTTAAAATCCTACCATAATCAATATTTAGAAGTCCATATATTATCTACCCATAAAATAAATTAAAAATTTATTTGGGGCTAAACGTCATATTAAAATCGTATCTTAATTATTAACGTCCTTAATTGAACAAAAGAAAATTTTATTTGATACGAAAACTTTATGTTAAATTTTTACCTCAATAAATATAAAATTTTAAAAAAATTGACATTCCAAACTAAAATTCATTTAAAATATTACATGGGTAAACTAAAAATTCACTTAAATATGTGATAATGTGTGTGATTTAGTCTCGAGTCCGTGGTAACTCCCACGAACTCGAGTCTATAGGATCACCACTCATATTGGGGACCTAGACCAGCTCCAGTCAATGCATAAAACGAGTGATGATCATATCACCGAATCGGGTTTGTGAGAGTTGCTATGGAAGCGGGTATGTGTCGCAGGACACTTATCCATTCTAAAACCTTATTACAATTAATGGCATAAATCTTGGAACTTAATTTGAAATTATTTAATTTAGGACTAAACTTTATGAATTTGCGGTCAAAATTTTTCACCACGTTTTGGTTCCATCGTAACCCTAATGGAACATAGTTTGTGGAATCATTTCTCTGCATAAACATGTGTCGAAGTACAAGTATTTAAGTCCATATATACTCTAATTTGAATCGATTTAGTCTATGTACTATTAAAAATCTAACAATCAAGTCCTTCTATGTCATGGACAATTATAAACAATAATAATAATACACATTGTGAGTCGACCACCTAAAAATGTGATCTCCAAAATAAACTTACAAAATTTAAAATTATAATTGGTAATTTTAGTAGAGAGTTATTAACATTCTCCCTACAAAAAATTGGAGCTACCATAGGCTTTGCTTATGACACGTGACATTCATCAACAACATGTTTGGTTCATGGAGGGAATTTAGGAGGAATTGAAAGGGAACTGAATTGAGAGGGATAGGAAAAAAAGGTGAATTCAATTGACAGTTACATAGTTTGGTTCAAAGTATGAATATGCAAGGAGTAAATATAAAAATTCCATTTTACCCTTTATCTCGTACCAGGCCAGCAGCTCGAGCCCTAATTCCCAACTCCAAATTGGCTCACTACTCTCTCATAGCCGCCTCCCTTTCTCTTATGAATCTCATCTCACGACGCCATCTCCCCTTCGCCTCAGCTCGATAGCCCCTCTTCTCTTTTGTTTACCTTCATTTTATTATTCCATTTCCCTCTTTTCTTTAATTTCCATCCATTCTTCCCTTGCATAATCCACGATTCTCTTTCAGTAAGAAACTTTTCCTTTGTTAAATCCTTTTTTCCTTTCCCTCAATTATTTGGTTCTCTATTTGGCAGCCTGGTCATGTCTGCTACGGTGATGCTCTTGTTAGGAGCTTCTTTGGCTGATAAAGGTGAAGAAAGTCCAGATTTTTAGTATGTTCTTTGATAGACATTTATTTTACTTAGTTTTCTATGCTTAATTTGTATATTTTTAATGCCTATCTTGTTTCATTTCTACCTAATTGCTTTGTTTTTCTCTTATAGGTACTTTTGAAGATGTTAATGAAGAAATAGGACAATTCAAGGTGATTTCGTGAAGAATTTGGATAAGCTTTTCGAATCTTAGGACTTGATTACGGAGTGGACAACATCCTAGACGCAATGGAATTGCAATATAAGCAAAGAAGCAAAGGATGAAGTTTCCGATGCTCCCCGTGAGTGGGGAGCTACCCATGCCGAACCTGTCAAGCTCCTGGAAGCAAATAAATTTCCTAAGGCTATCCGGGCACGGGGAGGTACTCTTGCCGTGAACGGGGAGGTTCCTGACAGATTGCGAATTTTGGCAGATTTTCCTATTTTCAATGGGTTTTTCTCCAGATTTGATCTTAAAATAAATCCCACGACTTATGGGCTATGTCAAGTCTAAAGTTAGCTATTTTCCTAGTCTTTTTAGGATTTTAAATATATTTATTAATTATTTATTTATTTCCTAGTTATTTTAGGATTAGGTTTTAGCCCCTATATAAAGGGAGCCTTTATACACAATTACTCATACTCTTTCTCTTCTACTTTTCTTGTTCCTGGTTTTCATCAATTATGAGATAAGTTTTTCTCTCCAATTCCATGCTTAGACTTTTAGGTTGATTTGTGAGATTTATATTCTTAACCTGATTATTTATCTTGGTATTTTATGATTTCAGATTTATTCTTTATGATTTTATTGTTCTAATTGATTTGGGTGATCAACTTATTAATTAGGATTATAAATCTATTGCTAGTTGGAATTCTATACCATTTGGTTAGGTGTAGCAACTAGTGAATGGGAGGGGTTATCGAAAGGTAGCTGGAACTCACTAGGAAATTATGAATGCGAATTGAATGCTCGCCCGTTTGGGGAGTGTTATTTGTGTAGGCTATAATTCACTATGCTTAATGCCGTTGAACCTTGAATTCTTTGTGCGTTTGCCATAGGGTTAGGACCTCAATTAGGCTAGTTAATAGTGTTCTCTTTAATTAGTATTGTGGTGAATTCATGGGATTGATTAGTGTTTGTTGTCAATCTACGCCTTCTATCTTGATGAATATGTTAATATCTTTTGTTTCAATGATCAGATCAACCTGAATAGTCGATGCTTGGGATTGGAGTATTTATTTATCTTGTTGCTTAATTTTATTATATTCTTGTTTATTTATTTTATTGTTCACATAATTCACAAAACCCCAAAAATTGTTAGTTTTAGGATTAAATAGAGTAAAGTAGTCAACACAACTCTCTGTGGGATCGACCTGAACTTACCCTGTTGATAAGAAGGTTTAGGCCATGTATCTGTAACCGTTTCACCACCGTTTGACCGTTTCACCACCGTTTTGGGTCCAAACGGAGCTTAAGTGTAAACTCCGTTTCAATTGCTGCTCTAATAATATCATATGTACAGTACCTAATCTAATATGTATAGTGTAATATTATCTGTACAGTTGCTAAACAGTGTCAATCGCACCGCTACCTCACCACTCTACTAAACGCAACCTTAGTAATTTATTTTTGGTGGTAAACGACACCCATCAAATTTTGGCGCCGTTGCCGAGGAGTTGGTTAGTTTTACTACTTTACTTTATTTTTTTTTGTGTTGTTGTTTTTGTGTTCTTTTTGTAACTTTGCAGGTTTAGGCATTAGGCGCTGCTATACAAGTCACCCCTTCATTCGAGGCTTGAAGGATTATTCACAAAATTTGGTTTCCTCGTTCCTTGAACTTAAATTCTATTTTCTTTATTATGGAGCAATTTAGTTCTTATGATGGATTTTCTTATTATGAACCTTATTACAACCATTGTTCTTACAATCCAGGTTATGAAGATTATCCACCATATGAGCAGCATGGAGATCAATATTTTCATAGTTCCTATTATGAGTCATATGCAAGTTATCACCGATTGGACGAACAACAAATTCAATTTTCACAACATGTTCAATCGAATTTGGAAGCAATTTTGCATAAATTGACTGATCATGAGTATAACTCGAATTTGGAAGCAATTTTGCAGAAGTTGACTGATAAAATCGATGAGAACTTGTTGAGACATGATGAGGAAATCACAAACATTAAGAATCAAATGGGGGAGCTTGTTGCTTCCTTAGGAAGGATCGAAACTTACCTCAATGCCCTTGAGGAAGAAGAAAATGAAGCATGGGAAGTGAACCAAGTTGAGATTAAAGCTGAAAAAGAAAAGAATTCAGAAAATCTCCTATAACAACCTCTGGAGAGGTCGAATTCAACCTTCGTAGAGGTCGAAACAACAACTTGCCCAGATGAACTTGATGATATAACTTCTTCAGCAAATCAACATCAACTCCTTCCCAAGCCAACTTTAAGTGGAAATTCTGCATCCAAAGCCAATATGGTTGATAAATCTCCTCCAATTGAGATTTTGAGATATGAGAAACGAGATTTCCTAGGGATTGAGAAGTTTTTGAGGTTTGGGTGCTTCAATGATGATGATTCATATGACGAATGGGTGACAATGAAGCCATTCTTTAAGAATGATGATGCCTGCAAGTTTCGCAAAGTTGCCAAGATGCTGAGAATGCAAGAGGAGTGTAAAGTCAATTTCTTTCACTCAAAGAAGCTCTTGCACAAATCCACCATGGCAACAACAAGGGCATTGGCTTTACTAGCCATTCATGGAGTTCCTTTAAGCAAAATTGGTGACTTCTTTCCATATCTCTTTAATTTTCTTTTATTCTTATATTTGCTTTTTGCTTTGAGGTGGAAAGATCCTCCTTGAAGAATAGAGAATGGAAAGGTCTAGCCAAAGACATTAAAGAAAGGCGCTTATGGGAGGCAACCTAATTTTTAAGTTGCTTTTAATTTCTCTTAATTTTATTTGCTTTATTTTATTTCATGGTGGATAGGTTGAAAGAGCGGAAAAAAGCAGCCAAAGCGAGCACTGAGGCTTGCCGCGCGCGGCAAGGCCCCCCTGACGAGAACAGGGAGCCCCTTGACGCGAGCGGGAAGGTCACATTGACGTGAGCGGGGAGCCCCAGATCCTTCGATCTCATATTCAGGGGAGTGTTCTATTTTTTTCCTCTTTTTCTCCTTTATTGCATATAGTTTTATTTTCTTAGTTTTTGATTTTCTCTTTTATTTTGCATATCATGTAGTGTAAAGGATCTAGAGATTACTTTCTTTTATGCAAGTTTGATCTTTTGATGCAAAGCATGATTTGAATGAATAAATGAACTTTAGTAGATTAAGGATGCTGTTTTAGTCAACTCATGTTCTATTAAAATGCTTAATGCTTGTTTTGCATATGTTTTGATTATGTTGCTACAATTGCACGAATATTTAACCACCCATATGTATGCATTGTTTCAATATGTGCTTTTCATTCATTGTTGTGATTCGAGCATTCATTCTAAGCACACATTGAGGACAATTTGTAGCTTTAGGAGGGGGGGGGGGTAATCTATTAGTTTTAGATCCTAGAGTCAAGACATGGAGATCATTTTTCGAATTGTTTTAGATTATTATTTGCATGAATGAAAAGCTTTTACAATGTTTTCAATA
This sequence comes from Corchorus olitorius, assembly GCA_001974825.2. Taxonomy (NCBI): domain Eukaryota; kingdom Viridiplantae; phylum Streptophyta; class Magnoliopsida; order Malvales; family Malvaceae; genus Corchorus; species Corchorus olitorius. Next base: position 11,102 of record AWUE01024254.1, read on the forward strand.
GTTATTTTGAGTTTGTTGATGAGATGGACAAATAATGAGAAATTTTTTCCAAAAGATTCTAAGTAAAGCCTTTTCTCTTTCAAAATTTAGCAAGTGATAAGTGATTTTTAGTATGAAAACTGGATTTTCAAGTGATTTTATTCCCTGAACTTGTATCCCATTCTATCTGAGTCAAAAGAAAGCAAACAAAGATCCCTTTGAGCTTTATAGTGATTCAAAAGAGTAAGTGCGGGGGGATGTATATTGATATATAGAGGAAAAGAGATACTTCTGATCTTACCATAGTTGTCACTTTGAAAAATGGAGTAATAAGGTAAGGAAAAGAGGATAAGAGGTATGGTATATAAGTGAGGAAGTATTGTCTCTCTAGAGAAAAAAAAAAAAGAGCACCAAAAACAGAAGCGTGCAAACAAGTCCAAAGTGCCAAGCAATTATGCAAAATTAAATTTAAAAAGGCACTAGTGGAGGATGTTATGGGCTAGTAGCCCTAAAAATTTAAGACTTATTTTCACCCATGAGCTTATTTCATATCTTTGGTGGTTATTATTTTGTCTCATTGATCGGGTGGAAATACAAATTTTGGTTGAGTATGCACTTGAATGTTCATTGGTCTACGATGATGGAATGCTTATTTACTTGTTGCTTCTAGATTGAGATTTGAAGATGCTTGGACATTGATTGGGAAACTGTTTCGATTTGTTTGGATGATATTGAGACTTACTTGAATGGCTTTGAACATGTTGTTTTTGCTACCTTTGTGAGTGTAAATCTCTTTCAAAACACTAGAAAGATTTCTCTAATGTCTATATCCTAAATGTTTGTGGGTGTCGTTCTAGTTAAGTAAACCCTCAGGAGACTATAACTCCTCCTTTAATGTCTTCAATTAAAGGTTTAAAGGCTTGCTCCCTGTGAGTGGGGAGGTACCCATGCCGAACCTGTCAAGCTCCTGGAAGCAAATAAATTTCCTGAGGCTACCCGGGCACGGCGAGGTACCCTTGCCGCGAGCGGGGAGGTTCCTGACAGATTGCGATTTTTGGCAGATTTTCCTATTTTCAATGGGTTTTTCTCCAGATTTGATCTTAAAATAAATCCCACGACTTACGGGCTATGTCAAGTCTGAAGTTAGCTATTTTCCTAGTCTTTTTAGGATTTTAAATATTTTTCTTAATTATTTATTTATTTCCTAGTTATTTTAGGATTAGGTTTTAGCCCCTATATAAAGGGAGCCTTTATACACAATTACACATACTCTTTCTCTTCTATTCTTCTCTCTTCTACTTTTCTTGTTCCTGGTTTTCATTAATTATGAGATAAGTTTTTCTCTCCAATTCCATGCTTAGACTTTTAGGTTGATTTGTGAGATTTATGTTCTTAACCTGATTATTTATCTTGGTATTTTATGATTTTATTTTTCTAATTGATTTGGGTGATCAACTTATTAATAAGGATTATAAATCTATTGCTAGTTGGAATTTTATACTGTTTGGTTAGGTTTCACATGGTAGCAACTAGTGAATGTGTGGGGTTATCGAAAGATAGCTGGAACTCACTAGGAAATTATGAATGCGAACTGAATGCTCGCCCGTTTGTGGAGTGTTATTTGTGTAGGCTATAATTCACTATGCTTAATGCTGTTGAACCTTGAATTCTTTGTGTGTTTGCCATAGGGTTAGGACCTCAATTAGACTAGTTAATAGCGTTCGCTTTAATTAGTATTGTGGTGAATTCATGGCATTGATTAGCGTTTGTTGTCAATCTACGCCTTCTATCTTGATGAATATATTAATATCTTTTGTTTCAATGATCAGATCAACCTGAATAGTCGATGCTTGGGATTGGAGTATTTATTTATCTTGTTGCTTAATTTTATTATTTTCTTGTTTATTTATTTTATTGTTCACATAATTCACAAAACCCCAAAAATTGTTAGTTTTAGGATTAAATAGAAGTAGTCAACACAACTCTCTGTGGGATCGACCTGAACGTACCCTATCTATAGGAAGGTTTAGTAATTTATTTCTGGTGGTAAACGACACCCATCATATGTTCTGAAACTTTGGATCCTTGTTATGAGACAAGGATGGTATCTTCTTTGAATTGAAGCATATGGGTCCTCTGATCGTTGACAAGCTTTACTGGGTATTGCTTTGAAATAATGGTTTAGAAATTACAATATTAAAAGAGAACAACCCCTCGAGAGCAAAGAGATCCATCAGCTCTATCTTTTTTCTTTCTTTTTCTTTCAAAGAAACTAGGATCGTTACAGTGCCGATAATTGCTTGTATTTTGGTCTTGAGATTGAAGAAAATAAAAAGGTTAAAATGGTCAAAAATTGAAAGTTGAATTCGGCAAAACCATCGAATTGCCAATCGAAGCCTGTGGCGTTGAATTGCAATTCAGGGCGCAAGCGTAATTTAGTCTACATTGGAATTTGTTTTTTCTTAACCAAACTTTTGAGTTGCAAAACACGCTGAATTGGGCTGTTATTGAATTGCAATTACAGTGAACCAAACATGCTGTAACAGACTACTAATAATTAGTGATGAATGGAGGAAATGAAATAATGCATCCTGCTGGAATAGAAATCCCTTATCTTACACTATGTTTGGATTGGGGTGGGGGGAGGGAAAGGAAAGGAAATGGGAGGAAAAAGACATCCCTCCCTTGTTTGGATTAGATTTTTTAATTTTTGAAGGGAGAGAGGGAAGGATGCTAGAATCCCTCTGTTTCCCCTCTAATACCCCATTTTTCTTTCCTCCCAAATTGGGGGGTTTTGAGGGGAAAGGAAACTCATTTTAATTTTTTATTTATTAAATATCTAAAATATCCCTATAGTTTTTAATAAATATAAAAAAAAAAAATCAATTATACATGCTTAGTCTTCTACTTGATTTCAAACATCCTAATTTCTTCCCACCCATCGCCTCTCTCATCTCTCATCATGGTATGCTTTTTAATGGAGAAAATATTTCTTTTATTTTTTACTACTAAGCAATGACGAGCTTGAGGTTTTTCAAATAATAACAAGGATTATTATTGGTAATTTATGATATATTAAATCCTTTCCATTGTTTAACCAAATAATTGATATGGTGATTCCTTTTCTTTCCTCTCCCTAACTAATTTTTAACAATCCAAACAAGAAAACCTATATCCTTTCTTTTCCTTTAAAAACTTCTCTTCCCTTTCCTTTCCTTTAATGATTCGAATCCAAACACAGTGTTAGGGGAAGAAAAGAAGAAAGGAAAGGAAAAATTATGGTGATGGTCGAATCCCGAATCCTGGGGCAAAGTCAAGTGCACGTGCATGGAACATAGAAAGGCTCTCCTTTATTAATCCTTCTTTTTATGATTTCTGCTCCGTAATTGTAAAGGTGTGAAAACAAAATTCCGCCCCCTAAATGACTAACAAATCATCCAATGCTGATTAGAGGTCAATTTTCTTTCTAAGGAATTCTTAAAAATTAAGATTACTATTTGATTCAGACTAAGAAGATTTGAAAATGGCTCGGAAATATAATTGTTTGATTAAAGATGTTAGCTCAAATTGATAAGTTCATACCGTCTCAATCTTGATGTTCTACAAATAAGTCTCACAATATGTAATGGATTCGATTTGTTAATTTGGTTATTTGTTCGTGAGAATTTTCAACTCAAGTTTTGAGCATGGGAGGAGTTAATCTGGTTGTAATGAGATTTCTATATATTGTACCACTAAAAAAAATAAATAATTTTTTAAAAGAAAATGTGCAATTCTCATTCATATAAATAAAATTACACCGATAATATAAAATACTACAATAGATTGAAATAAATCTTCATTACTCGGATCTGGATCTTGCTTCACGATTTGAGTCGTACGGAATAGTAGTTTGTATCTCAAACTCTTCATAAGTCTCTAATATGTCCATCACCTCTTTGCTTTTGATTTTGCTTTTGTACAAAAGATTTCTATCCGCGATATATAAGTGACTAATTTGATGAACTTCTTAACTAACCCATAAATCATAAAACAAAATCAATATATTTGGGACTTTTAAACATACTATTTGTACGAATATGAGAGACTTTATTCAAAACAAATTAAAAACAAAAAATCAAGAGTCAAGACTCCCCATCCCTTTGACAATAATAATAATCAAGGAAGAGGAGCACTGAAAAAGAAAATTAAATAATTTTGATTAGGGAAAAAAACACTTTTGGATATTAGTGGTAATGCAACTAATTCAATCAAAACTTTGGACCATAATTACTAGCTAGAAAAAAAAGGATGTTTTACAGTGGAATAGCCACTTTGCCTCTTAAATTGACATTGACAATAATAATAATCAAGGAGGAGGAGCACCGAAAAAGAAAAATTAAATAATTTTGATTAGGGAAAAAAAACACTTTTGGATATTAGTGGTAAGCAACTAATTCAATCAAAACTTTGGACCATAATTACTAGCTAGAAAAAAAAGGATGTTTTACAGTGGAATAGCCACTTTGCCTCTTAAATTTTGTAAATCTAGTACAAATTGCCCCATGAACACTTTTCTCCTTGAATTTGGAAAATCATGCCAATTTCCCCTAACATGACGGTGTGACTAATGGATCTGTTAAATTCCACTAGATTTGCTGACGTGGCTAACTTTTGTTGACTTGGCTTTGTCAGCAAATCTGGTGGTACTTAACGGAATCCGTCACGTGAAGTAAGATATTGTTCCTAATTTTCCAAATTCAATTGGGAAAGTGACACAATTTAAAGTTCAAGATACAATTTGACATAAATTTGCAAAATTCAAGGGCAAAGAGGTTGTTCAACTGATTTTTAACTCAGTGGTATGACTGCAGTGTAAACGAACTAAGTCTTCGACGAACAACTCGTGTTGTTCTTCGTTAACGGTCATTTGGTAAGGTGAACGAATGAGTCTGAACAAGTTCTAGTGTCCATTTAATAAACATAATGAGCTTGAACAAGAGGAATTCAGTTCGTTTATTTAAATCTCGTTTATTATTCGTTCAGACTTCAGATCAAGATAATAAATATTTTTAATAAATTTATTTTCTAATATTTCTTATTAGTTGTTTATTCTTTGAAGGGTTTGGACACCGATAAGCAGCCATTTTGACTTTAAAAAAACTTTTGTGTTGAATTTATAAAAAAAATGTAAAAAGCTGTCAAAGTTTAAGGTCCCACACAATTAAATGAAATGTAATCATTAGAACAAAAGTAAATAACATAAAAATTTATGGACAACATTACCCTTATAAGTTATTAGTTTAAGATTTACTCTTTTAAAAAATAAAAGTATTTTTATAATTGGGGCTAATCCTTATTGATAAGTGTTTAAACTTATTTTTCTAAAATCCATGATGAGTTTCAAAATTTGAGACTTAACCTTTTAAAAAATTAAAATATTTTATAATTGGGGTCAAAGCTTATTGATAAGTGTTTAAACTTATTTTTCTAAACTCTATAATAATGGGTCTTAAAAGTTAATATTTACCATTTTAAAATAAAACATTTTTATAATTGGGGATAAACCTTAATTTCATAAAAATATGTTAAAGGGTGAATTTTTCATAAAGGAAACACATAAAAAATGCTTAAGAGTATTACACACAGACTTAAAATTTTAATTATTTATCTCAAAACCCCAAAATGTAAGATAATTACTGTTAGAGGCCAAAATCGGGAAGGCCCAAATCCACCAAATCCTCTCCAAACACACTCAAAGGTTGGGGCAATCTATCTCTTATTCATTTCTATTTTCTTTTGGCCCAACAAAAACATACAAAAATATTGGGTAAATGGGCCCACAAGTACCTCACAAAAGCCCACCTCTCTTACCCAATAACCAAAAGTCCCCAAACACAATTATAACACAGGGGCAATTTTCTTTCTAAAGTCCTCAAACACATTTATAACACAGAAGCATCATATCAAAGTCCCCAAACACAATTATAACACAGGGGCAATTCTATTCCAAAGTTCTCAAACACATTTATAACACAGAGACATCTATATCAAAGTCCCCAAACACATTTATAACACAGGGGCAATCCTCTCTAAAAGTCCTCAAACACATTTATAACATAGAGGCATCCATACTAAAGTCCCCAAACACATTTATAACACAGGGGCACCTCTATTTCAAAGTCCTCAAATACATTTATAACACAGAGGCATTTCTCTTTATGGCAAATCCTTTGTCGCAACGTGCGGGTCCGGGAGTCCGAACCCTGTCATTTAACGACTTAAAGAAATGGGGGAAACTACCGTTTCTAACTATGGAGTCGCCACTAATCTTTTTTATGGTGTGATTAGCCACCTATCCAATCATTAAGCCTAATGTTACCCGATGTTTGGCTAGGGTTACACTAAACCTAATAAATGGTCTTCTAACCAGAGATTCTATGGTCCGGGAGTCATGTACACACAATCCTTACCCTCCTTTTGACCTATCTTCAAGTCTTTCGGAACTTCACATGAATTGCCTTCAGATCCATCTGTGAGCTGTCTTTAGTTTTAATCTTAAAATCTTTTAGGAACTGTCTTCAGATCCATATGTGAGCTGTCTTCAGCCTTAATCTTAAAACCTTTTAGGAATTGTCTTGAGATTCATCTGTGAGCTGTCTTCAGTCTCAATCTTAAAATCTTTTAGGAACTGTCTTCAGATCCATATGTGAGCTGTCTTCAGTCTCAATCTCAAAATCTTTTAGGAACTGTCTTCAGATCCATCTGTGAGCTGTCTTCAGTCTCAATCTTAAAATCTTTTAGGAACTGTCTTCAGATCCATCTGTGAGCTGTCTTCAGTCTCAATCCAGAATCTTTCTTGACTGACCACACTGGATTGCTTGAAGAAAAACTTAAACCACTATAAACTTGATTAATTGACCGCACTGGATCACTTGAAACCACCAGAAACTTTCTTGATTGACCACACTGGATCACTTGAAGATAAACTTAAACCACTGTAAACTTTCTTGATTGATCGCACTGGATCACTTTGAAAACCACTGTAAACTTTCTTGATTGACCGCACTGGATCACCTTGAAGATAAACTTAAACCACTGAAAACTTTCTTGATTGACCGCGCTGGATCACTTGAAAATAAACTTAAACCACTTGTAAAATTTCTTGATTGACCGCACTGGATCACTTTGAAGATAAACTTATACCACTGTAAATTTCTTGATTGACCGCACTGGATCACTTGAGGTAAATTGAAGCATTGAAGATTTGAAACATTGAAAGATTGAAGAATTGGAGCATTGAATATTTGAAGAATTTGAATAATTTGAATAATTGGAGAAAGACTACCCTGGATTGTTGAAGTAAATTGATGCATTGAAGAATTGGAATTGAAGAGAGACCACACTGGATCGTTGAAGTAAATTGAAGAAAAGACCACCTTGGGTCAACTTGAAGAAAGATCGCTCTGGATCAATTGAAATAAACTGAAGAATGATTGCCCTAGATCATTTGAAACTAACCTGGGTCGTCTGGATATCAACTTAGTTTTCTAAGAAATATCCGAAAGACTTGCCCCGGCTTATTATGAGAGCAACTTATATTTCTGCAAACTTCTGAGACGACGTGTCTTGAAGATGAACTTTGACTGCTGAAACTTTCCTTGAATGCTTGGTTCTTGATATGTTATATCCAATTTCTCGACTTAACCCTTTTCTAAACTGTGGCTTATTGAAATCTCTACTTGTCCCTTTGCAAGACTCATTCCTTATCCTCCCCTTCATGTTTTGCCTCGACTTGTCTTTCTTTGCCTATCTTATACCCCCGTACCCCTTCTGGACAGTATCTGTTCCGAATTCTGATTTTTTTTCGGCCATGAGTGACTTCTTTTCTAATTACTCTGGATCCCTCCTACTCTTACAATGAACTTGACTTTTTGTCTTGCAAATTCCTGCCATGAATGAGGATGGAATGTTCTAATGTATGTATGCGTGTATGAATGCCCATGAATGCCTAATGACTGAATGTTGAATCAATTAAGGAAAGTAAAATCATTTTAACTTCCCTTGGTTAACCAAATGTCTCCTTAACAAGCTTCTAGATGACTCCTTTGCCCCAATCTTGGTACCATTTTCCTTGCCGACCTCCTGCAACATAGTTTAGTTCAGAAGTCAAAATTCTCATATGTATTGATCATGTAGCAGAATCTTCTTGAAACATGACATGATTTGAAAATGATCCCACAAGACATCGCCCTTTTGCCCCTGAAAAACATTTTATGACTTTGCTAAAAATGCCCCACATGTTGCCCCACTAAAACATACTTTCTCAAAAGATTTGGTGACCACCATTTAGAAAATTCTCCCGTCTGATATCCTTGACTTAACTTTCTTCTTGGACTCACAAATGGAATGCAAATATTTTTGCAAAACGCATTTTCAAAACATTCTCAATTTGTTATTTGTCTCAAAATGATTTGTATCAACACTGGTTATTGAAAGAAGTATGGTTCGAAAGGATTGGATGGCGATTGTCTAAAAAATTATTTTGGTGTGTTGGCTTCTCTTGACAAGACTGAAATGCTTGATGACATCGTCCACTCTCGAGTCAGTGCTTATCACTGCAAAAGAAGTAATGTTTTCTTTGACTGTTTTGGAGGTTCCGAAAATTCCCATACTTGCTCTAGACTTCCCTTTTTGGGTTTTTATTCTAGAGCCGTATCCTTCTTTTTTGATTTGATGGATTTTTTTTTAAGGCTCACCATGCACTTGCATTTGAAAAACTTTTTGAAAACAATTTTTTCTAAAAACCTTTTCGAGAAAAAATATTTTTTTCTTTTGCAAAAATCAATTTGTTCTTTTCTTTGGACAATCCCTTCACCTTCAATATCCTGACCCGATCAAATATGGACTTTATTAAGCACGTAACGTGGGATTGGGTTAAGGGTCCTAAAGAAAGGATAAAGGCTCAAAATGTGTTTGAGGGTGTTTGATCCAAGGATCACTTCCTTCTTTGCATGGAAAATTCTTTTAACTTTAAAATCCAAAATCATGTGTCTACAGGCTTATAATATGTAATACACTTGGGCCTTGCCATCAAATTCCTATCTTATAAATATATATAAATATATATATATATATGTGTGTAGCAAAGACCCATATCATGTACACCATGTTGGGCCTTGTTACTTCAAAGCTTTCTTTCAGACCCAAAGGGCCCAAAATGATGGGGTCTTGCCACCTCATCATCAAGCCAAAAAGTAAGAAGACAAAAGGCACAAAACCCTATCCTCCTGCTACAGCATGTCAGACTTTCCTGCTGAGGAAAACATCTAAGGGAAGGGTTCTACTTAATTCAAATTTCTTCATATTTATCTACTTATGGCAAAAATAATCACTGATTAATCCTCATTGCTGGAGATAATTATGGTCCAAGCCCACAAGCGGGAAAGCAAATTGGGGGGAGCGGCTTGGAAGGCAAAAGGGGGAAGAATCTCCTTTGATTATCTTTCTTGGAGAGGGCGGTTATGCTTGGAAGTCGTTCCTTAACACCAAAGAGGTAATCAACGGGTTGCAGAGGATAGAATCAAGAGCCAAGCTAATTTGACTTTGAGAGGAGCCAGCTAATTTGCTGGGAAAAGCAAAACCGGCGATGGCGACACATGCTTGATGAAACATGGAATCGATTTCAAGGCAAGGAGGTGACCATTGTCGGCTTCCACAAATCGGAAGATTCCTTGTCTTGAACCCAGAGGCCACTCACTGAATTAATCCAAAAGCAAGAGCCGAATAGTGTAGCCGGACAAAGTTTCCGACCGGACAAGAGGAACACTATAAAAAGGGGTCACCACCGTAAAAAATGACAGAACGATTCTGGGGGTAGAATTTTTTACAACAATTTCCATCTACTTTGGCCACCACTTCTTGGCTATTCTCCAGAATCACTCCACAATCACATTTCCTAAGAATCCTTCAAGGTTTACAAGCAACAAGCAAGAACTCAGTTTCATATTCTCCAAATCAGTGTTTTCCTCCACTGTCAATGGCTTGTGTTTTGATTCCATTGCTCTCATTGTATTCTTCCTCCTTTTCCCCCAAATCCCACTTCCAATTTGTTTCCCATAAATTCTGAAATCAATAAAGAGCTTCGATTCATTTTATCTCAAAGAAAATTTGATTTCTGCCATTTTCGTTTATATTTTTCATCTTCCTCAGTTCTGCCATATAAAAACTGAGTTTGTTCTTTTCATGCTACATCGATTGCTTCTATCCTGCAAAGGCTGGGTTTTCCTGCCGCACTACCGTTTATTTGGGCAGCAGCATCTTGGGCCTCATCTTTTATAACCCAGCTCCTTTTCTGGGGAGATTTGGGCTAGACTTGAGCCCATAGTGAGCCACACCAGGCCTTCCTCACATTCCCACAAAAGGCTTCCACAATTACTATTATGTAATGTTAATTGGCAAGGGCACCCGTTAGTAAAACTCTTTTTTAAAAGATTAATTGTTCAATTCTGGACAAAACGTTTCAATTTAGGCCTAATTCAGAGTAAAACCTTTTAATTTGGTTGATGTGGAGCAAAATGCTCCAAAATCGGTTCAATTGGAAGCAATTCGTCAAATTGGGGCACAACTTTTTGCCCCAATCCTAACTAACCCTATGAAAAGGTTGTGCCCCTATTTTACGGATTGCCCCGAATTGAACTGGTTTTGAAACGTTTTTTTCCCAATCAACCAAATTAAAAGGCTATATCCCAAATTAAGTCTAAATTGAAATGTTTTACCCCTAACTGAACAATTAGTCTTTTTAAAATGTAAATTACATGAATAAATTTTTAAAAGTTTTTTTTTTTAAAAAATAATGTTTGTTTGTGAATGAGCTCAATTAGTTTTCATGACTCGTATGTTCATTGTTCATTAAAAAGATCATTTAGACAAAAATAAAAATGAGCACGAATACTGCATTATAAACGAGCCGAGTTCAAAATATAAAAATCTTTAATGAACACGAGGTGGGTTTAAACAAAGCAAAATGTCATGAATGCACCACTATAAACGAATCGTGCGCATTCGAACTCGATTCGTTTACAGTACTAAGCACGTCAATTAAAACAAAGGTAGTAATTTAGAGTTTTTTTTGGTACAAACAGGATATATATTTAATTGCTATGATGTCTTTGTTTATACCCTAATTTACATTTTGGGTAAAATTGTAAATGAACTTGTGAAATCAAGATGAGTAGTCCAAATTTAATCTCGATTTCCTAGTTTTATTTGGATTTTGACCACCTAGATTTAATCTTGTTAGAAAAAGGCTCAATTTTAAAGTTAAAAGCCCAAATTTTGATAAATAAGCCCATAAATAATTTTAATTAATTATAATTATTGGAAATTATGATACTTGGTGCAGATGATGTATATGCCGCGCCTTATCACGTGCAGGTTAGTTATCAGGCTCAGGCGCAAAAAACATGCTTTCAAAATTGGCGCAGAGTTGCACCAAGTGCAAGTTTTAACAGGATTTTTGCACCTAAGGATTTCCTAACTAGAATTTTGAAATTAAGCACAAGGATGAAGGCTTGGAACCTGCAGCATGGTTACAAAATAATCAAGGCGCAAAAAGAATTCAAAACATTTTGTGCTACCTCAGGCTCAGCAACATAGATATTTGACGACGCAACATTATTTCAAGCAGTTAATTTGAAGACATGTAGTAAACTTACGAGGCGCGACATGTTTATAATATTTTCACCTTCATACTAAGGTTTAGCCGCCCAGATCCTGTGCCATCTCAGACGCAGAACATAACTTTTACATGTCTTTCAATTAAGGACAGATTGAAGAAGCAAGCCAATTTCGCCATAAGGATGCTATTTCGACTTCAACACCATGTTCCTAGGATGATTCCTAGCTCCTAAGGATGGTCCTGATAAAATCTTGGCTCAATCTGACTCAGTTCATAACTTTTTCGACTTTTCAATTAAGGACACGAGCCCGGGAAAGCTGAATTTTAAGCAAAATATGGTACCATATGCATGGAGCCATGTTTGTAACATTAATGATGGTCAATGGCTAGTCATTTTCATTTCATAATCCATTTGACCATTTTTGACAACTTTTGCAAGTCTTTCAGTTAAGGACAATTGGCTTTCTGCACCGGTTTAAGCCAGTTCCTTAGTTGATTTTTATTATTTTCGAACCATAAACTTAATATGGTTAACTTATGTCAATTTCGTGGCTTAATGGTTCGAGTTCAAAATTGCAAGCGATTCAGGTCATTTCGTCACCAAATCGGTCACCATTGCGCTCTTTGACGCGGTATATTTCCTCTTCAAGTGTTTTGCTGGCTCCCCAGTGGAGTCCCCATTAAATGTGAGGAGCTTTTTGTGTGGCAAGTGTGGGACTAGACTGGTCTCGGCTCCAAAAGGTTTGGGCCGACCCCTTTCTTCAAGTGAAGACTGGTTTTAGAGGGAAGTATATCAAAAACACAATTCGGCAGAAACTATGGAAAACTCAACTACAGCAACTGTGAGAACTGCGGTGGAAGGGTTGCTACCGTAGATTCAAGCTTTTGGGGAAGGAAAACCAGGCTCTGTTTGCCTCTGTTTTTCGTTCCCAAGAACAGAGCACTATATGAAAGTTCTGATTAGAAGAAAAAAATTGCATTAATTTACTTCAATTAAATGGGAAATACATTTTGAAAAAGGGGCTTGAAGAAAGAAGGTGGGAACACTTGTTAAAGGGAAAGAAATCAAAGGAAAGTGATTTGGGAGTGTTGTGTCGAACAAGAGGAAGCTCTGGAGATCTAAGTTGTTGAAGATGAAGTTGACACCGCGGTTATTTATAGGCACTCCACTGCGGTACGGTGCTCTCTATGGCCATGATTCCCGCCGAGGTTTCGCCAACTCTCTGCTATGGCATTTTCTATATCGGGCCTATGCACAAATATGCTTTTTTGTTGTTTTGAATTATTTTGTCTTTGCGGGTGTTGAGTCAACTTCAATCTTTGGCATCTGAGATTCTCAACAGTGCAACAAGTCAACTGCTGCGAAGATTCTTTCCCTTTGCTGCCATAGCGTTATCTTTGAAGCCGGGAACAACCTCCAAGCAAGTTGTCCCTTCCAAAAATAACCCCTGGCAGATTCCCACCTTCACATGCCTCCAAGCCACATCTTCAAAATGTTTTCCCACTTCGTGGTCTTGGTCCACGTTTTTCTGCAAAACCAAAGGGTTAGTGTGTTTTATTGCGGTAATTAGGCTTTGATGCCGTAATTAAATATGAAAATAATTTGTTATCAGCAAATATTACTCCCTTTGGTTATATTCGTCCCTCGGCATCTTTGCCTTCTACTTGAGCGGTGCTACAGATGCTTATGCTGCCATGTGATGGTGGAAACTCCTCTGCCGTGAGGAAGACTTGTCTTATGTGCTGATGTAATAAGCTTGGGCTCTTATTTGTGATATGTTGGGCCACTTGAGAGATGTGGACCTTGTTTGGGCCTTTGGTGTGTGTGAGGTTCATTGGGCCTACTTTTGTTTATGTGATGTTTTGGACTCTTTTTTATATGTGTGTGATGTGTTAATGGCCCAATACCAATGTGATGGGTTTCTAACAAGGTTTATGAATGTGGGTATTTGGTGAAAATAGGAAAAATATGGAATTTTTAGTATTTTTGGTTATGATAAAAAAAATTGGGATTTTTGTGTTTGAATAGGCTTGGCTATCCCAAATTTGACCATTAACAATTACAAAACATGATTACAGAAGTAGTTGAAGAGTGTGGTTTTCAGGAGCTTCCTATTAAGGGACCAGCGATGACATGGTCTCGACGAATGGGGGCGGAGATGATCTTTGAGAAGCTTGATAGGAATTTTGTTACATCAACTTGGCTGACTCGTTTTCAATTTTCCTTTGTACATCATTTAATCACATCAGCATCCGACCATTTGCCACTTTTAATTAATGTTTTAGATAATCCAGACCTGGGTATACGGGGTAATAAATGTTTTCGATTTGAGGATATGTGGCTTTTACATCCTGGTATTGAAACTGTGGTGAAGGAAGGATGGAGTCGGGCTCCAATGGGTGATGTCAAGCACTGTATAAAGAATTGTGGAGAGGCTTTACAGTATTTGAATCAACATGTGTTTGGACATGTAAGAAGCAGTATTCGAAGAAAGAAGAAGGAGCTGGATTCGTTGTATATGGAAGTCCAAAATGGTGGTGCAGCATGATCCCTATACGATTGTCTAGAGGATTTGAATGCCTTATATGATAAAGAAGAAATTATGTGGAGACAAAGGTCTCGAACTACTTGGTCGAGGGAAGGAAGGAGATATGAACTCTCGATTTTTTCACCAAATGGCTTCTCATTGAAAGCATAAGAATGCCATTTCAGCAATTAAAGATGAACAGGGCAATTGGCATAGTGATAGTGCAGAAGTGGAAAATTTGATTGTTGATTATTATCGAAGCATCTTTTCCACTTTTAATCCATTAAGCTTGGATATTGACCAGGTACTTGCTTTGGTTGATAGGCGAATCACGGCATTCATGACTACTATGTTGGACAGAGAGTTTACTAAGGATGAGATTCGGGTAGTAGTTTTCGATATGTCACCTCATAAAGCATCGGGCCCAGATGGCATGACACCTCTGTTTTATCAGCTTTTCTGGAGCACAGTTGGCGACAAGGTATGTGAGATGGCCTTAGCATTTCTTAATCATGGGGAGCCATTGCTTGATATTAATGAAACAACTGTTGTGCTTATACCTAAGATTGAGAATCCAACTACTGTTAAAGACTATAGGCCTATTAGTCTTTGTAATGTCGTTTTCAAAATCATATCCAAAGCTTTTACGAATCGGTTGAAAGAAGTCTTACCAGACATAATTGGTCACAACCAAAGTGCTTTTATCTCGAATAGAATGATTTTCGATTGCTCCATGATTGCTTTCGAAACTGTCCATTACATGAAGAACAAGCGCAATGGCTGTGATAGAAATATGGCGTTGAAGTTAGATCTGAGCAAAGCGTAGGATAGGGTCGAATGGATTTTTTTGGAGGGCATTATGCGCCGAATGGGCTTTTCAGAAAGATGGATTAACCTATCCATGACCTGTGTACGCACTGTATCGTATTCCATCTTAATTAATGGTTCCCTATCGGAGAAAATTAGGCCAACAAGGGGAATAAGACAAGGTGATCCTCTTTCTCCTTATTTATTTCTGCTTTGTATGGAAGGATTTTCATGTTTATTGAGGCATGCGGAACAAATTGGTTGTATTTGAGGGGTTGTTGTTGCCAGGAATGCTCCTAGAATTTCCCATTTGTTTTTTTGCTGATGATAGCCTCCTCTTTTTGCGTGCTTCATTAGCTGAGTGTGATGCTATTAAGAACGTGCTGCATATATTTGAATTGGCGTCGGGTCAACAAATCAATATAGATAAATCTGCAGTTATGTTTAGTAGTAATACTCCTAATGACCTTCGTAAAATGATTATGGATCATCTGGGTGTTCAGAAGATTCTAGCTAGAGACAAGTATCTGGGGATGCCAATTATGATAGGAAGATCGAAACGAGCTGAGTTGGAGAATATAAAGGATAGATTATGGAAGCGAGTACACAGATGGCAAAGGAAATTACTTTCTATTGCAGGGAAAGCTGTCATGATCCAATCGATAGCACAAGCAATCCCAACGTACTTGATGAGTTGCTTTCGGTTTCCAAAGACTTTCTTACATGAACTGAATATGCTCATAGCAAAATTTTGGTGGGGAAGTACAGATGAAAAAAGGAAAATACATTGGAAGGCTTGCGATGGGTTGTGTGTTTCCAAGTTGGAGGGGGGTTTGGGATTTCGGGATTTCGAGTCATTCAATTTAGCATTACTTGCTAAACAGTGTTGGAGATTGGTTCAAGATGAGACTTCTCTTTGTTACCGGGTATTTCGAGCTAAATATTTTAGGACTGTTCCCTTTATGCAGGCGAGACTGGGTAATAATCCCTCTTTTGTTTGGAGGAGCCTGTTAGCAGGACGGGGGGTACTTCAACAGGGCTGTCATTGGAGAGTGGGAGATGGTACATCTATTGACATTTGGAGGGACAAATTGATTAATAGATCTCCTTTGTTCCGTCCTCAGCCGAGGCCAAGGATAGTTTGTGTTCCAACTACGGTGAGTACCTTACGGGATCATAATGGACAATGGGATGCCGAATTATTAGATGAGTTGTTTGAGCCAGATGATGTATATCGGATACTATGTATTCCACTTGGGTACTTACCTGCAAGAGATATTATGATCTGGAGTGGCTTGATCAATGGGCAATATACGGTTAAGAGTGGTTATTTTGCAGCAAGACATCTTTTGGGGAAGGAAGTTCCACAACAAACTAATAGTTCCTAGAAATGAGGGCTAATTTGGAGGGATTTGGTTCTAGCAAGACAAAATATTTTCTTTGGAGATCATTGCATAATATTTTGCCAGGGAAAAGTTTACTACAGCAAAGAGGGGTGCCCATCGATGGCTCTTGTGAAGTTTGTGGCGGATCCGAAACCAATTTGTATCATGTCTTTTTTGAATGTCCATTTAGTGAAAAAGTATGGGAGTTGGCTTGTCCATGGCTACAAGGTTACTTGGATGATTAGGTTGTCAGTGACGAGTGCTTGTTAGTGAAAGCTGCACAATTAGGTGTATTAGAATTAGTTTGTATTTTGCTTTGGTCTATTTGGTATAACAGAAATAAAGCTCTTCATGAAGGAGTCTGTATGTTGCCTTCAAATCTGTGTAAATGGGCAGTTAGGCTTGTGGATGAGTTTGAATCTTCTCATTAGCGACGACATGCTAGAGCCCGAAATTGCCCAGTTCCGGGTTGGTCGCCACCATCGACTGGAAGAATCAAAATTAATGTCGATGCAGCTTTCTTTAGGGAGAGGCATGAAGCTGGATTTGGAGCTGCGTTTAGGGACTCTTCAAGGACAGTGTTGGTCTCTGTTGTGGCTCGTATAAATAGGGTGCTTGACCCTTTGTTCGCGGAAGTATATGCTATCAGGTTTGGTTTGATCATGGCATTGCAGCATGGCTTCAGTTTCTGCGAAGTGGAAAGCGATTCAATGCTTGCTGTTTTGGAGCTATCGCGTACAGGACAGACTTTCTGGTAGGGTGGAGTGCTAATTCACCAGATTAGGAATCTTGCTTCCAATTTTAGTTTTTGCTCTTTTTCTCATGTAAATAGATTAAGTAATAATTTGGCTCATGATTTAGCACATATGAATTGTTCTGTTGGTGCAAATTATGCCTGGTGTGGTTTACCTCCACACGTTTGTAATCCCGATTGTTGAAGGAATGGAATTGAGATGATCAATTTACTATAAAAAAAAAAAAACCTAGAGTTAAGCATAAGGGGAGATGAGAATCTCTTACTGCTTGTTGTGCCAATTTTGAAACCTCTCGATGTAATGGATGGATGGATGTGCTTGTAGATTTCCAGAGAAATTCCCCCCAATGAAACAACATCCTGCATAATTGAATAATCAATCCATGGTATCTGCTTTACCTAATTGCTATGATGTTTTGGTTAGTGATATCTCTTGAAATATTTTTCTTATCTCATGCAAATCTCTAATATTTTTTAATAATATATATATTATCTAATAATTAAATTAAAATTAAAATAATAGTTAAAATAAAATGTCACAATTTTAATTTTTTTAATAATACAATATTACACTTATGATTTTAGCTCAACTATTAAGTGCACTGAACCATACTTCATGAAATTTTAATTCATGGAACCATATTCCATGAGTTCCTTATTCAAGTTCCATTTGATGCCGAGTTAATTTGTTAATTTATATATTCAATATTAATTAATTAAATTATTATTACAAGGGATGTATATGTGGAAATCCAGAGGACATCTTTTACAAAAGTAACCATAATCTAAACATAAAATATTAATTGCAAAAAAAAACATAAAATATTCTCTTTCCTTTCTCCCACCTTCCCTTCTTCCTTTCCTTCTCTAGCATGGCTGAGTTTGATTTTCTTAACTCTCTCGCTGCTCGCCCCCTTCTGGTGTTCTCCTCGCCTGTGAAGGTGGCAGAAGAGGCCCCTTTTGCTTCAGTTGATGGGACAGAAGGAAAATCTTCTGCTAAGCTCTCCGAAAAGGAAACACTCCAAAGCAACCTTTCTTTTTCCCCTGCTCTTGAACAGAGCATTTATGATGAGGATATTTCGGATGATGAGGAAGATGAGGATCCCACACCTTGCATTAAGTTTTCGAAGGCTGACAAAGCCAAAGTTAGGACCCCCTGGGTCAACTCGCTTATTATTAATGCTCAAGGTAGAAATCTTCCCTTCCGTCTCATAAAGGATAGAATTAAAGATTTATGGCAGCTGCAGGGTAGGTTTCAGGTTATTGACCTGGAGGAAGGGTTCTTTATTATTAAGCTAGAAAAGAGGGAGGATTTTCTCAGAGTCTTGACTAGAGGCCCCTGGTTTCTTGGGAATGTGAAGATTAATGTTCAGAAATTGGTACCTAATTTTGATCCAACTGCTGTTAAGTAGGAAGAGGTCACTGATGTCTGGGTCAGGCTGCCAAATTTTCCTGTTGAATACTTCGACAAGCAGACTCTTGCGAGAGTTGGGGACGCTCTTAGAAAGCTACAAAAAATTGACTTCCACACTGTCAATGGCAGTAGGGGAAGGTTTGCTCGCATATGTGTTCAAGTTCCTATCAATAAACCTCTGCTCAGTTCTATTCGAATCGGTAGTAGGAAGCAGAATCTTGTTTATGAAGGGGTCACTTTCTGCTTTTCTTGTGGCTGTCTTGGCCATAAAAAGGAAGATTGCTCTGTTATTGCGGATGATTCCAAGGGTCCGAGGGAGGAAAAGGCTGCCAATGCTTCTCAAGAAGGTTGCTTTGGTCCATGGATGAGAGTTAACAATGCCAGAAAGTCCAGATCTAGGGGCAGATCTCTTACAAGGAATAAAGGTAGAAAAGGAAGAAGACCAAATTCCTCTGCTGGGAATAGTGGAAATTCCGTACAAGATGGTACGGCTAGGGTTTGGAGACCCAAGGAGCGGGAACCTTTGAATTTGGAAAATGAGCCCCCTGAGCGGGATTTTGAAACGGAATCGTTTAATGATGTGGGCCTTGCTCTTGGGCCTACTGCTAATAAGGGGAAGGCCATTGTTACTGAGGCCTCGGGTTTGGCCCGACAGCCTTCGGATCTCTTTGGGGCCGGTTCAAGTTCGGGTATTTCCCCTTCTGATATAGACTTAGGGTTAGACTCCACTCATTTGGCCACTAACCAATCCCCTGCTCCCCCACCTTCTCTCGACCAATCTGTTTGTCTCTCGGCCTTTGAGTGCTCCGATGGCGGATCTCCCAGCCTTAGAGAATCTCCTGGAGGACATCCAGGAGATTATTCACATACTGGAAGACGAGTTGCTGATCATGTATCCTTTCAAAGTGGGAGTGGAAGCCAGGCTACTGCAGCCCATGGAAAGGGAGATAAGCCTGCTTTACATAGGGAAAGTGGCGAACGATGTAGCGCTGAGAGATTATGCCGATCTTCTGATGGAGTGGCTGGGGATGTCGGAGATATTTCCACCGTCGGCGGAGCACACCTTGCTGAGATTTCAGAACCCAGAACTGCTCTATGTGTTGATGGAGAGGGGCCTAATGGAGGGGGTCCAGGACCGACCTTCCACTGGTAAGGAACATACCCCATTTGATGAGCCAAAAAAATCTTGAACCCAGGAAGCCCAGAAACGCTGATAAGGCTAAAGGGAAGAAACCAATTGGCTGTACTAGCGGAGGGACAGCACGTCCAACTGGCGGTCGTCTCCGTGGAGCCAGAAACAGAAGAAGAATCATCTTTGAAGAAGAGGTTAAAGAGGCAGTTGGCAGAATGCGGGCAACAAATGAAATTGTTTCACCCAATGAAGATTCTCTGTTTCAATGCTAGGGGTGCGGGAAACCCTAATTTCAGCCGCCATGTTGGGACCCTGGTTAGAGAGAATAAGCCTGATGTGCTTATCATCACGGAGACTCGTGTTAGGGGTGCTAGAGGAGATGCTATTCATGAGAATCTTGGTTTCGATGGTGATATCTCTGTGGAGCCCATTGGTTTCTCGGGTGGTATTTGGGTGCTGTGGAATAAGGAGGCGATGCAAGTGGATACTATCAGTTCCACCCAGCAGGAGATCACTATTTAAGTGAAGGTTAGTTATAACCCTAATCTTCTGGTTATTTCCGCTATTTATGCTAGTCCTGATTATGCTAGTAGAAAACTCTTATGGGATTATATGAAGTTTCTTGCTTCTATTGTTGATAATAAACCTTGGGTTTGGATTGGGGACTTCAACGAGCCCATCTCGGATGAGGATAAGTTTGGGGGTAGGCCAGTTAATTATGCTAGAGCTAAATGGCTTAAGGATGCGGTAGATTTTTGTGGCCTTATAGAAATTGGTTTCACTGGGCCTAGGTACACTTGTTCTAATGGTAATCCTTTCTCTTGTCTTATTATGGAAAGAATTGATAGAGCCTAGATCAACAAGGCCTGGTTGGATGCCTTCCCTGAAGCCTCTCTTTTTCATCTGACCAGATCGGTCTTTGATCACTGCCCTATCTTCCTTTCTTCAGAGCATTCTCTCCCACCTTCTGCTCCTAAACCTTTCAGATTTTAGCCGATGTGGTTGAATGATCCTTCTTTCTTTGAAGTTGTTAGAATGGCGTGGGAGCTCTTCCCCAATAACCTGGACGCTGCTATTGCAGCCTTTGTGGAAAATGTCAAAATTTGGAATCGGGAAACCTTTGGTAACATATTCCATAAAAAGAAGCGGATCCTTGCGAGGCTCAATGGTATTCAAAATAAGCTTTCCTCGGCCCCTTCCCAATTCCTTCTCGATTTGGAGAAAAACTTGAAACAGGATCTGGTTTTGGTCCTTAAGGATGAAAAAAATTCTTTGCGCCATGAAGTCAAGAGTGGATTGGCTGTCTGTTGGGGATGGGAATACTAAGTTCTTCCATACCTCCACTATGGTCAAGCGCCATTTGAATAGAATCCTTGCTCTTAAAGACCCTTTGGGTAACTGGGTTTCTGGTGTTGAGTGTGCTAGCCTGATTAAAAATTTCTTCTGTGATCTTTACTCCACCTCCTTTTCTGCCAGCCTCCTGTCCAACCTTGAGCCTTCCCTTTCCCCTTCTTCCATTGACCCTTCTCTCCACTCCTCTCTTATTCAAGTCCCCTCTTGGGAGGAAATTAAGCTTGCCCTCTGGTCTTTGAAACCCTTTAAGGCTCCTGAGCCAAATGGGCTTCATGTGGGCTTTTTTCAAAAGTCTTGGCACATTACGGGGGATAGTTTCTGTTCTGCCATCCAAAACGTCTTCTCCTCCCGTTGTATGCCTTCTGATTGGAAAAAATTTCTTATCTGCCTCATCCCCAAGGTCTCCTTCCCTGATTCCATCAAATTATCTAGACCTATTAGCTTGGGTAACACTTCCTATAAGGTGGTTACCAAGATCATTGCTAATAGGATCAAACCCTTTTTAGATGACCTCATTAGTCCCATGCAAGGGGCCTTCATAGCTGGCAGGAGAGCTTCGGACAATATCATTTTAGCGCAAGAATGTGTTCACTCTGCTAGATCTAGCCTAGCTAAGGAAGGATGGATGATTATAAAGATTGACCTCGAGAAGGCTTTTGATAGGCTTGAGTGGTGCTTTATTAAGAAGATGTTGGACTTTTTTAAGTTCCCTAAAGAGCTTGTGCAATTAATTATGTCGGCTATCACTGACCCTACCCTTGTCGTTCTTATTAATGGGGCGCCATCTGATGATTTTGTGGCCTCCGGAGGGATTAGGCAAAGTGACCCTATCTCCCCTTACATCTTCATCTTATGTATGGAGTACCTGTCCCTTTGCATTGATCATGAATGCAGGGAAGGGAATTGGAAGCCCATCCAGGTAGGAAGAAATGGCCCTAGAATCTTCCACACTTTGTTTGCAGATGAAATTCTGCTTTTTGCTAGGGCTAACTTCCATAATTGTAGCTCTGTCTTGAGGGCCTTGGATCATTTCTGTGAGCTGTCTGGTCAACTGGTTAACAAGGATAAAACTAAGGTATGGTTTTCACCTAAAGTTGATGTCTCCAGGGCATCTGTTCTTGCTAACCATCTTCAGTTTAGGAAAACCTCGCACCTTGGAAGATATTTGGGCAGTCCATTGCTTGATAGAGCTGCCAAAAGATCTGATTACTCCTACCTCTTGGACAAGCTGAGAGGGAGGCTAGTTGGATGGAAATCCAAAACCCTTTCATTAGCTGGATGTGTGACCCTTATTCAATCTGTAACATCAGCCATTGTTGATTACCCTATGCAAATTGTTGTCTTGCTTGCCTCTGTTAATCTTGAAATTGATAGATTGCATAGCAATTTTCTTTGGGGTGACATTCTGGAGAAGAAAAACCTACACCTAGTTGGTTGGGATAAAGTGGCTAAGCGCAAGAGATCGGGTGGCATCATTGTTAGAAAGGCCAAGCTTAGGAACCTGACCTTTATGGCTAAATTGATTTGGAGAATCAAGAAGAATCCCAATGAGAAATGGTTTAAGTGTTTGAAAAGTAAGTACAATACTAGTCTTTGTGACAAAAGGGCTACCAACAACTCTTCTACTTGGAGTAGCATTTGCAAGGGGAAAGGAATTTTTCAGAAATGATGCAAGAATATTATTAGAACTGGTCTCCAAACCTCCTTTTGGCATGACAGATGGGCCTCTGATGTCCCTCTTCACTCTCTCATTCATGGACCTTTCTCTAGACATGAGGAAGGTATCTCTGTTGCCTTTTGTCTTTTGAATAATGGCAACTGGAACCTTGCCAAACTCTCCTTTATCTTTCCTCCTGAGATTGAGGATTGTATCTTCTCCACTTCCTCTGCCTGTTCTTCCTTAAGAGAGGACAAGATCTCCTGGGTTAACTCTCCTAATGGTGATTTTTCTCTTAGATCTGCCTACTCCATTGCTAACTTGGAACCATCTCTTTCTGATCCTATCTGGCCTAAAATTTGGAGAGCTAATTGTCATCCCAGAGTGAAGTTCTTTCTTTGGACTCTTGCTCACAATAGTCTTTGCTCAAAGTCTCTGCTCTGTCAAAAGGGTATCAGTACTGAGTTATGTTGTGATATTTGCCCTGATTGTGAGGAGAATTCTCTGCATATTTTGAGGGACTGCCCCCTAGCCTCAGGCGTCTGGAGGTTTTTTCCTAACACCCCAAGGAATTTTTTCTCATCTACCCTACTTGAAGATTGGATCAACATCAATCTTTCCTCCCTGATTATCGTTAATGATGTGCCTTGGCATATCCTTTTTTCCTATTGCTGTTAGCACACTTGGAAGGCTAGAAACCAGAGAATCTTCCAAGGGATTACTCTTGCCCCTGCTCATATTTTTAATCTTGTCTGCACTCAAGCTAAGGAATTTCTCAATCTGGCTTGTCTCAAACCTTTGCAGGATGCTAAAACCTTAGTCAATGTCTCATGGGATCCACCAGCTTTGGGATGGATTAAGCTTAACTCAGATGGATCCTGCAATGGGAACCCTGGAATTGCTGGTTCAGGGGGTGTCTTACGGGATGATTTGGGAAGATAGTTGGGTGGCTATGCTAGGAAGATTAGAAAGGCTTCTACCTTACAGGCTGAGTTTGTTGCTCTTAGAGATGGTCTTATTCTTGCTAGGGATCTTGGTGTTCGTAATTTGGAAGTCAATGTGGATGCTTCTAGCATTCTTTCTCTTTTGTCTACTGCAGATTCTGATTGTCATCCCTTGGGCAACCTCAGTGATGATTGCAGGTCTCTGAAGGGAAGTTTTTTGAATTGTACTCTCAAGCACTCATTCAGGGAGGCCAATCAAATTGCAGATCAAATGGCTAACTTTGCTCGGCAGCTGGAGGACACCAATGATAACTCTGTTATTTTGTTCATGGATGTACCCCCTTTGTTGTGGATGCTGTATTTTTTGACTCTAAGGGAACTTCGTTCCCCGGACTTATTTCTACTCTCTAATGCTATGATTTGCCTTTTCAACCAAAAAAAAACATAAAATATTAAATCAGCGGTGAGGAAAGATGATCACAAGGATGGAAGAATGGTTGGAATCGCTCTCAATTGCCTCCTCCATCACATAAGTGATCTTTTTCATTCAAGTGGAGTGAAAAAAGCAACTGTTCAAGTTCTAGTTCTATCTTAGCCGAAATAACAACTGCCTTCCAATGAAAGCCTGCCACGTATGCCCCGGGAATCCGAGGCTCTTTTAACGGACGTTAACTAACCTAACCTCTCATCTTTTAAAGCGTTCAAAAGGCAAAGAGACAGAGATCCAACGGCTGGGAAGTACTGGCGGCAACTAACACCAGCAAGGAAAAAAAAAAATGAACATCCGGTCAATCTAGAGTTCTCGCCAATAATTGAAGGCCACGTGGCTGAACTCCATCCTTGGCCCGCGACAGCTTAGAAGATCCACCGGATTACCTGGAATCGCCGGTGGCCAACCACATAGCAACAACAAGTTTTACTTGCTTTTTTCATCGTCCAATTCTCTTTTGCTTCTTTCTCTCTCTGTGTTTGGGGTTTTCTTTCTTTCTTGGATCATCTTACGAGAAAATACTTAAAAAAATAAAAACAAAGCAAAAATAAAAGGAAAGAAACAGAATAGGCAAAGCACAAAGAATCGCCATATTTGCCTCTGTGAGAGTTTTTCTGCTTTTCTTCAGAGCTTTCCTCCAATCGTTGGAGCTTTGTTATTTCCTTCCTTCTATCGGTGTAATCCTCTACTTCATTTCTTTACTTTTATTATTTCCCTTGAATATTCTGATGCTGCTGGTTCTTGTCACCGATTTGGTGTGAATTTTTTGGAGTTTTGATCTGGGGTTATTTTAGGAGAATTTTTGGTAACTGCTTCGAGTTATTGTAAAAACCCAGTTTTCAGATGGTTTGCTGGATAGCCTGATCAAAGGGTAATTCGAGGCTTAGTCATCGTAAAAAGTTTGGATTTTTTCTTTTTGATTATATCTAGGTAAGGGCAGTTTGATCTGGGAGTTGACTCTGGTTCCTTGCTGTTGGATATTTTTAGGATTATCACAGCTTTCTGCTGCTTTTGTTTGATTTTGAATTATTGTCGAGGAATTTTGTTGCGCACAATATAAGATTGTTTCAGTTGGGAATTTCGTGAACCTATTTGATTGCTTTCTGATTTCTATCCGTGGTTATTTATATTCGTCGACGTTTCTAATTGTCTGAAGAAATTTAATCTCGGCTGTTTTATTGAATCATCAATCGTTATTTTGAGCATTCTGCTTTATCTGGAACATTTTGGTTGATAGTTTCTGCTGATTGCTCTAGAATTGGGTTGTTTTGGACCCCTTTGGGAAGTTGCTGGAAGGATTTTAGAGAAAGGGTTGTTCATTTAACTTGAAAGGGTTTTTCAAGGTCTTTGATTTATGGTTAGGAAAGGAGTATGGCTGCGGGTATGGATTTTTCCCCTCCATTTACTATCATAGAAGGTGGTTATAATACGGTTAATGTATCAGAAATGGAAAGTGAGAATTTGGATAATGTAAAACAAGTCACACTTGGGAAACCTCCACGCCACCTCTCAGTTATGCGCCATTGTGTGAGTTCAGCGAGGCTGATTGCTGAGGCTAATTTGGTATGTTTGATCTTTTCTTATTTCTCTTTTGATCTTTATGGCTTTCTAGTTTGGTATTTTTTGATCTAGGAGCCTGAGAGCCTGAATTTTAAATTAGTATTAGATCTGAAAATTTACAGCCAGCTTATGAATTAGTGTGAAATTACTTGGAAACATTCATGAAACATATACACCATATAGATCCTGATGATCTAGGTCTGTTTTTGTTATGCTTATAAAAGTGATACTTCTGAAGTGGCATTTGTAAGACCCTTGTAGACTTGCATTTCAGCTGCTTAAGCATTTTTCACCTTCTTCAATTTGAATTTTAGGGAAAACTTTAACTGCTTTGTTTTGTTTGAAAATCATCTCCTTGAGAAAGGATTTAAATTATTTTCAGTTTGCTGTTCTGTTGTATCATAACTGAAGATAAAATCTGATTTATGGATTCTTACCGCTAATTTAATCTTGGAAGCTCCAAGATTCCACATAATTTTTTATTTTCCTTCTCTTTCCAGTTTCCACTATTTAGAAACAGAGTTATTGTCAATGCTGTTTTCTCACACATCATTATACTTCAACTAACTACTTCTTTTTCTTCTCTAGGAATTGGATGTTGGTATTGTTGTCCATAAATCAGCTTCTGATGAAAAGACCGATTTTTTGCCTTCATTGCGCTCAGGAAGCTGTGCTGAAATAGGACCTAAACAATATATGGAGGATGAACACATTTGCATAGATAATCTTATTGGACATCTGGGGGCAACTGAGGATTTCCCTTCTCCTGGAGCTTTCTATGGGGTATGCATGTTAGATTCTGTTTTTTATGATCTGCCCAGGATGGTTAATTAGTAATCTTTTTCTTTCAGTGAACAGGCTCAGATTGTTGCTTTAGATGGGGAACCATTTTTTTTCTATCATGTGGCATGCTTGTTAATTTCTGTATTTTCTTCAGAGTATCTGGTGTGCTTGCTAGTCAGTAGTGAAAAACATGTGGCCTTTTCGATATAGCTTCTGAATATATCATTTCACAAATTTACCTTTGGGTGGTTAGTTTTGTAAATGTTTTAGCTGTATTGTTAGAAGCACATTCTAATTGTATTCTAGTTTATGGAAAGGGAACCCTGAGATATTATCCATTGCCCAAAAAGAGATATAGGACTGCAACCTGATCTTATGGTAGCAATACTGCAATAGAACAGGATTTTGAACATCATTGATCACTTTTCCTAGATGAATATTACTTTTTATCTTTTTTTTCTTTTTTCTTTTTTCTCTCTTTTATCTGCTGCTTCTTTTTAACTTTGCTATTTCATGGCAATGTCAAGCTGTCAATCCATGTCAGTCTTCTTATGCATAATAATACCATGGAAACTGGTTTAGGAAATATAGTTGGCTGTACTGTGAATTTATTCTTGCTAATACTTGTGGACAGGTTTTTGACGGTCATGGAGGAACAGATGCAGCTATATTTATTCGGAATAATATCCTTAAATTCATAGTTGAAGACTCTCATTTTCCAATTTGTGTGGAGAAGGCAATCAAGAGTGCTTTTCTCAAAGCTGATTATGCATTTGCTGATGCCAGTTCTCTTGATATATCCTCTGGCACCACTGCATTAACTGCACTTATTTTTGGAAGGTAACTTCAATTACACAATCCGCACTAGTTATTTTTTTGTTTTTGACATTATATCCCTACATCCTCTTCTAGCAGGCTTGTTTTGGTGCAGAAGCCCAAGCATACTTTTTTGAATAATTGGCATAAAAAAGATAATCCATTGAAACAAGGAATGGTATATTATCATTTGTCCATTGTGTTTAACACATTTAGATGTAAGGAAAATATAGAAGAAGCAAGGAGAAAGGCTAAGACTTGAAGAATCTTCTTCTCTAACATTTAAGCAATTCTGTAGAAGAAGTTCTAGTACATAGAATCTTACATACCGTGTTGAATTGAATGGGGATCGTAATCATATTAGAAATTCAATCTAGGGTTCATTATTTGAGGTCAAGTTTGAAACTAAGTTTAGAACATATTAAGACATCTTTACAAAAGCTATATGGATGTAGTTGAGAAGTAAAACATATGTTTCTGATCTACTTTGAGTACCATTAGGATATGCTAGCCGCTATTGTAATTAAGATTGTGCATGGGTTGAAACTGAATTCGAGGTCTTGTTATAGTCTTTATATGTTCTGCTTTCTGAAACGCAAGACTTAAATACCTCTAATATTGTAATATTACTGTCTCCTTGTAGGACCTTGATAATTGCAAATGCTGGTGATTGCCGAGCTGTGCTGGGAAGGCGAGGCAGAGCGATTGAAATGTCCAAGGACCACAAACCAAATTGCACATCTGAAAGATTAAGAATTGAGAAACTTGGTGGAGTCATTTATGATGGCTACCTCAATGGCCAATTATCTGTGGCACGAGCACTTGGAGACTGGCACATGAAGGGGCCAAAAGGATCTGCCTGCCCTTTGAGTGCAGAGCCAGAGCTGCAGGAGACAGACCTGACCGAGGAGGATGAATTCTTGATTATGGGCTGTGATGGGCTGTGGGATGTTATGAGTAGCCAGTGTGCTGTGACCATGGCTAGGAAAGAGCTGATGCTTCATAATGATCCGGAAAGATGCTCAAGGGAGCTTGTCAGGGAGGCACTGAAGAGAAACACATGTGATAATTTAACAGTGATTGTAGTTTGTTTCTCTGCTGATCCTCCCCCTAGAATTGAAATACCGCAATCCCGTGTTCGGAGGAGCATATCAGCAGAAGGGCTAAATTTACTAAAGGGTGTGCTGGATTGTAACTGATGAAACAGGGGATGATTCAAAGAGGTTGTACACAAACACATTGGAGGACGAAATGGTCGTGGCATTTTTCCCCCATGTAGCTGCAGCTGTCCCCTTCACGCGTGGCTGACGTTCATCCTCATTCAGGGATATCTATCATCATGTAGAATATGATTCTTTTTGAGTTTTTAAATCCTGTACATCTGAGATAACTCATGTTGTACTGATTGGCAGGATTCATTGTTCAACTCGTCTTTTCTTTCTTCGCTCCTGTGTAAATAAACTGAATCTTGAGAAAAATGTTCTAGCACTCTTCACTAAATCAAATAATTGCTATCATTGACCATTGGTTATATTTTATTTATCGATTATTGTTGTCTGGTACCCTGCCCCGTTTTGTGGATGAAGGATTTGCCATAACAAGTAACAGCTAGCCACATGCAAATCTGACTTGTCATCCCATTGTTTAGGACTTTCAATAGTTCAGTTTCAGTTTCATTATAGGATTTCAAACCTCTGGTATGTGTTCGTCTGAAAGTCTCGTTGCATTGACAATATCAGGACTCATAGGTGGGGCCGTAGTAGTTGTCGACCTGTTGTAGCGTCGAAACACTAAAAGGCGTTATAGGTTTTGAGATGGCAAATTTATGGTTGGGTTGGAAGTTGGGGACACCATCCAGCAATACCATTGCAGTGTGCCCTCTTGTTACAACGGAAGAGGTAGAAAGGAAAAAAAAAAAAGGAAGTGTTCTTCAGCCACCCTTGGGCCGTTGACCTACAGCAAGAGGTCCCTGCTGCCTTCTTGGAACGATTTTAGACAGAAAAGAAGCCGAATAATTTCACAAGCAGACACCATTTATCATTCGTACACAGAAAACCAGTGAATAAAAAACCGTACCGGATCGGTCGGTTAAACCGGGAACCGATTGAACCTCGGCCGGTTAAATCGGGAACCGATTGAACCTCGGCCGGTTAAACCGGGAACCGATATCCAGTCCGATATTGGTATATGTAGAAAATTGGCAAGTAAACGTACCGGTAAGAATCGAACCCAACACACTTTGAATGAAGACAAAAAACTTAACCACTCCACTAAAGTGTTATTTAATGATTATTTCATCATATATTATATTTATTTTATACTAAAAAATATATTTTTTTAAAAAACTCTTAAACGGCTTAATCACCGGTTCAACCGGATACCAGTGGCCACATCGGTATAGCCTCCGGTCCGGTATTTTATTCATTGCAGAAAACCGGACTATGTTCCTATAGGAACCGCACCAATACCCGAGAGGTTGCTTTATAGACTATATGGGATTAAGAAAATTAAGCAGTACATGGTGCAATATTCAATTAAAATCCAAAAGTAATTGGGAATATGATTTCGATTTCTATTAGTTGAAGTTTGTTAGAGTAGCACTGAAGAACAAATATGAATAAGTTGGAACTTGCAAGTAATGAACACATGATCGCAAGAGCAAAATTTTTGTTTAGGTTACAGTTTTAGAGAATGAAGCCCCATTTGACCTGAGACAATACTTCACAAAATGTTGCAACACCAGGAAAATTTTTCCCATAAGAAATTGATTGGTTCATACTTCATAGTAACTCTTCTCCAGCTGAACAATGATGATTATAAATAATTTATAGTTCATCGTTGTCGTCGTCGTCGTCATCATCATCATCATCCGTATCAGTATCAACTATATGGTTATTACTGCATAGATAAGGAGTTATAAAGATGTCAGAACACCAGAAACCTTCCGATCGGTGCATATAATGGTACAAGAGCAACAATAAGTTAAATAGTAGTCTGTATGGATAAGAATAGCATAGGTTTTTAAGAATATAGCCAAAACCAGTTTTCTGGTAACATCCAAGATTTAAGCATTTGCAGAACCTACTGAGAAGAACTATTTAACAAATGTCCCCCATTTACCAGCAACACATGCTCCCAAGTCCCAACATGAATTATTTAAGGCTGAGTTATAGTTTAGACTATATATTTACTTTCAATTGAAAACACGAAAACGAATAAGAAATTAAACCACAGTTACCTTGACGTGATGCAGTGCTTGCTCAAATCTTGGCACAGAACTTTGCTTACATCTCCTACATTAATGGATCCTTTCTTAATTAACTCTGTCAACTGCATGAGTTTAAGAGCGCTGTGAGTAAGAGTCAATGTTTCAAACATGTATAAGCTCACAAGTAAGATTGCGGATTCACCTCATCTTCAGTTTCCTCCAGTAACCTAAACCACAATAAAAACAAGTGTTAACATAAATTTACAGCAAAGAATTAAGATCCTTAAATTACATATGATAAGAGAATGGTGCAAACTGCATGCAGACTTACCTTCCACAATAAGAGGATATATCTTTTGAGTGTGCCTTAGCTTCTTGTTTATCTATCAACCAAGTACAATCATAAGAAAATAAACAATACTTTAAAACTTAATAAAGTATTAAAAAGAAGTAGAAACTTAGAGTATCTCTACAAACATGCTATATGCAGAGAAGCTAGTATTTATATGAAACAGAAAACAACAATGGCAGGCATTAACACAAACGTGTATATAAAAAAGGCTAAGTGAACGATCAAAAAGAAAAAAAGAACAGACATTGTAGAAGATATCAAGCAAAATCGCCAGAGAGATGGTATTGTACAACTTTTGCCTAATAAATAACAATATATGCATATACATTACCACTAAAAGTCAAGCATTTCAAATTAAGCCTTAAAACCTGATTAAGAGACCAGTCACATTTGCAGTGAATCATATGGTTTTTAAGTCTCTTAATGGTCATCATTGATCAAAAGAGTTCGTCAGTCATTTTCAGCATGCAACGACATCAATTAGATTATACATGCTCGCCATGGCAACAAAAATTGCATACCAATCGTGAGAATTTCCCAATTATCCACTTTGATCCATACTCGTCTTGATGAATCTATCTGCAAAGGAAAAATAGAAGGTATTGAACACATTTGCACCTATTAGATCATCTATGTTATAAAGCATCAATCATCAGCTGCCAATAAATATTAACAAATTACATACAAACACAAAAGTGAAACTATAGTTGCGCAAATTTTGTGAATGCTGCCATAGTATATTTGGATGACTATTCTCTTAATTTTGAAGCAGAACAATATGTCATGTATATAAACATTTCAATGATGCGTTCTCCACAAAAATGATATAGAAAAACTATGATGTAGAAATAGAGTCCATCTCAGAGCAACCTTTTCAAGAGTGTAATCTTGCATCTTTTCGCAAAGCCCGTCCAAAAGTTCAACAGCTCTAAGCTCACTCATCCTGATTAAAACAAAAATAAAATAATTTAGAAGAGATATCACTTACGGGGAATCAAACATTGAAGAAGAGTAAGCTTTTCTGCTTCAGATGCCATGCACATCAATGGTATCATCATCAATGATCAGAAAGATCAAAGCAGCAATGAATTTGTCCAACCTAATTACACATGCTTTTCTATTTAACCAAAAAAAAATCTTTTTGAAAGAAGGAATTAAAGCACTTTAACGAGCATTATCAATTTTAATGGTTAGGTAAAATAAGTACAAAATCTAAGTCATTGGGGACATCCAAATAACATTAAAGTTATTTCGTAACAAAAATGGGAATGCTATAAAATGTCAACCACTGATCCTAGTCCAAACGTACATTATCAATTTCTTCCCTGTTTTCAGCACAATTTTGTAATCTTTGATTTGTCCATTAATCTGATTTCTCTCTTAATCAGTTTATGTCCAATGTTTCAATTATTATGGTTTTTTTTTAAATACTCAATTTGTTGGTTTTTTTTTCATTAACCACCAATCATAATCCCAACACAAACAAATGAATGGAAACTGCTAATTCAATTATAATGAATTAAAATCGCAACCAGACTAGTCCCAGAAAAAATGAAAGGAGGAGTTTGAGATAATTATACCTGTAATCGATGACTTTTCCTTGGCGTTGACCTTTAGAGTCCAAACGATTTCTCATATCCAAATGGTTCCTTGGTTTTTCCTACATGTAATAGCATTACCAAATCAAAATTACTGCTGAATTTGATTTGGTTTTAGAGATTGATTAAAGTGGCATAGATTTACAAATAAATGTATGTAGAAAATAAGTCCTTAATTCTTACCTTAGAGAGCTGAATCTCCAGCTCTGCCTGCAAAACATCCAACAAAACAAAAATCAGCTGATTATCTCAGCATTTTCTCCAGCAAAAAAAAAAATGAGGAAGGTGAAACACCGAAATTTCGATCGATGCCTTGAGACGAAAAAAGAAATTAGAACTATAAAGTTACCGCGACGGCATTGCAAGCAGCACAGTTGTCGTCGATGCAAGCTGCAATGGTGAAAATGGAAAAGATTGAAAGAAGCCACAAAATGGAGCTCGCCATCTTCGTCTTGTTCGACGTGCTTCGAATTCGATCTGAACTTTTCTTTTGCGGTTGCAGCACGGTCTTTTCATGCTGAGCTACTTGAGGAGCCTGGGCCATTTACCAGCAAAACAACTGGGCCTTATGTTGCACTTGCATTCATGGTTTCTTATTGGCTTAAAGGCCCTGATTTGTTATACTTTATTATTTTAGAGTAAATAGTGCCATTGGTCCTAGATTTTGACCTAATTTTTTTTTTTGAGAAAGACCTACATTTTATTTTGATCTCTAATGTTTTTTTTTTGGCCAAAGATCTCTAAGTTTTTTTTTAAAAAAAATTTTCTGCAAAGATCTCTAATTTTTTCCCCAAAGATCTCTAAGTTTAAAGCATATTATTTAGTCCCTATAGTTTGATATGTATGCTCAGCATTTGACTTTTCTCCTTCTAACATTTGTCCAAAATTGATTGGTTGGATAAATTGATTTTACAATTAATATTTTCATTCACCCAAAATAATAGTATTAGGATAATATTGAATTAATAACTCTCCTTCTATTTAAGGTTTTATCTCATTTGAAAATTAAAAATCTTTTTTCCTGTCACATTTCTTTTCTTAAAATTAAAATTTTTTTTTGTGATTATTGAAATAAAAATAAAAACTTGACGCGGATGCACAAGAATAATGTCTAGTAGGGTCTAATTTTTGTCACTTTAAGCAAGCAATAATAGATTATTAATATTATTAATTTGTCTTTGGGAGAAATTATTAGATAGGACTGATCCTTTATATAGCTAGATCTTGGACTAAAATTGTGCCTAAATTTTAGGAGTTGATTTGATCTGTCAAAATTTTAGTAGTTGATTCCATAGATGACGTGGTGTGACAGTCTCATCTAATAATTTCTCTGTCTTTGGATACTTTTAAAATAAGACTCTATTGCCTCGAAATAAGACTGCTATCACTCAATAACTTTTGTTTGATGTTTTACTGTTAAACACGATGAATTGTGCAAGACATGACTGGTTCTGTCACACCCCGACCCTAAAGGCAGCCAACATGGCAACCGGCGTGTTATCTCGAAACACATGTCGACCAGTTCATGTGTTTCAAGGTTCTACAAAACGTTTATCGCTAAAAAATATCGAAACCAAAATAACATAACCATATAACAATAATATATAATAACAATAATATAATAATATTAACTTGGGACTAACCATTCATCCCGGGTCTGAAAACTGTACAAGTGCTCACGACCCCATAAATACAAATAATATTATAAAGTATTAACATAAAAGTGAAGAGGAATCGTGCCCGTTGATTGATTGAGAATAAAGATGACATAAGTGAGACTCTTCATGTAGTGAGCATACCATGGAGCAAATAAGACGTCCTAAGCCATTGATAATGGAATCGTCAAATCCATTCTTGAAAACACAACAAATAGAGAGGGATGCAGACAAGCATGTACTCAATGAGTGAGCCAATTTTAAAAGACGACTTAGAGGGTGGTATCGTTTAACAAACCTATGGTGTGTCATTTATGCAACACTGCTAGCTAATGGTTGTTTGGTGGACCACGATTATGAGTGTGGATCCATGCGGTCTATATGCCTAGGCTTGACACACAATACACCGATACAACATGTGCATGAGTTAAACTGGGTGTGTTGCGACTACCATGTGATGTTGGACCCAAGCAAACATCATGGAAATGAGCTTATTTTTAGACTGATATTATCAAGTGACAAAAATGCTTCTGACGATTCTGGAGGTTCGAATCAGGCCTGATTCAGCCAAAAACAATCCTATTTTTATGGCTATTTTTATTATGTTTTTGGATCTATTTATGCTTAATTATATGCTATTTTGATAACATTTGTGTTTTGAGTTCTTAAGTGATGTGAAATTGAGAAATTGTTATTTTTCACTTCTTTTGGAGCTATTTTGATGACTTTTTACACAGATTTTAGCAAAGCAATTTTGAGTATAGATTTGAAGATTCGAAGTTCGTGTTTGAAGACTCATTTGAAGATAATTTGAAGATTTGAAGACTTTGAAGATTTATTTCAAGGAGCAAGGATTGAAAATTGGAGTTTTAATTGAAGACAAGTCATGAACAAGTTCTCAAGCTTTGGTATTTTTGGATAATTTATATGGGAAAATACTCAGCCCATATAAAATATTAATTGGAATTAAAATCCCAATTAATGACTCCTAAATCCAAGGAACTATCCAAATCCCGTAGATTCCCGATTCTAGTCCTAACAGGATTAGGATTCAGGCGCAGTTTTGGTAGAAAAATCATAACTTTCTGCTCAGACCTCCGTTTGAAGCCCATGAGTACTCGTTGGAAAGCTAACTCCGAGATCTACAACTTTCCTTTGAAGTCCAAGACCCAATTCTGCCATCTTCAAGCTCAAAAAGCCGTTGAAGTTTCTGCATGAAATCAGGATTTTTTCAGGATCCTATTTTAACTTGAATTCTACTCTAGGATGACTTTTATTCTAACTTGGACTGTAAGTTAGACCCAAAACTGACTTAGACCTTTTTCCAAGTTAGGATTGGAATTCCTAGAATTATTTCCACTATAAATAGCCACCTTAGGTCTAGGTTTTTAGTACATGTAGATCTAGAAATTGTATTTGGTAGAATTATTGAAGATTTGGAGGACAAAAGCCCTAGTGTCGCCGCCCCCTCTTCTTCCATCCATAAGATAAGTTTTTCTTCTTATTCTTTGGATGCTCACTCAATTCATGAGTGAGTAATCCTTTTCTTTACTCCAATATAGAATTTAATTGATCTCTTGACTTATATATTGGTGAGATTTTGTGCTTATATATGATAATTGTTAGAGTATTCTTTTGATCTCTGTTTTAATTCTATGTTGCTTGTTTTGATTGATTGAGCCGACACTTTCTTGATAAATTAAGTTAACATTAGCTAGATCAAGTCACGGATTGGCGTTCAGGCTTGGTTGTTTGTAGCAATTGGGGGAGGACGGAAGTCCCTTCCAAGAGAGATAAAGGACTTTGAGTGAGGAATTGCTCTTTGTGCTTGTATAAATTACTAGTTCTTAATGCTTTGATTCCTAGCAAATCTTTAAGGCTTGACGGCTAATTGATTAGTTAGGAGGAAAAAGGGATAATTTAAGCTTTGACGAG